>JBAMAX010004485.1:0-15343 GCA_037043745.1 Chymomyza amoena | reverse complement strand
CTTGGAGAATTAGCGACAACTAATGGTTTTTATTAATTTAAAAACAGAATATACGTACGTCGACTCCAGCTTAATCGGATAGTGAGTGTGCGAATGTTAAGGGAGGTAATATTAAAGTTATCCAAGTTCAAAAGTCAAAAACTATCTTTTGAAATACTTAGCTAATGTTAATTTAGGAATTTGCGTTTCTATTGATCATTAATTGATAGAACGACCAAATTATATTCAGTTAGTATAGGCAAAATAGTTATGACAAAATATGTTTATAAATGACTATGATCAGTTTTTCGGAATTGCCACCTGCTAGACAATGTGATTTAGAGGTAGACCAATTAAAGACCTAGTCAATTTTATAAACAGCAATAGAATAAAAGTAAATTTCATGAGTTGTATGCTGCTATTTATATTTATACCGACCTTTTGTGTTTTCATGTACCTTTTTGACTATTCTTGTTTGAAAAGAGTGAACAATAATTTTTATGAATTTTTGCTAAAAAAAAAAAAAAAAAAAAAAAAAAAAAAAACTTTTGATAGTGATATTTTAATTGTTAGGTTGTGTCTTTTTGAAAATAATTTTTGTATACATTGAGTTGAGTCTGGAAGTAAATATTTATATCTCTTTTTTGTGTTATTTGGAACATTATAAATAATCATTAATTAATTAATTGTTGTAGTGTTATTTATTATTAATAATCACTAATTATTTATAATTTGATAATAGTTTTATTAATAATTTATAATTAAAAATAATTAATTATTTAGATATTTATAACCGGAATCTACCTTAAAAAATAAAAAATGTCTGTCCGTCATAGTAATGAGGAAATGCGCCTGCGGGCAATACAAATAATATCCCCTGTGGCATATGCCGCGAAAGTATTGGCAGGGAACAATCAATAGCTACAACTAATTGCAGACACCTTTTTCATGAAGGTTGTATTAAAGAGTTCCTTAAAAGTAGTAAGCTATGCCCCATTTGTAGGACCGAGTGCCAACCTGAGCAACTTCGCTTTACTGGAGGCGAACAAACTTCAGAGACAACAGCACATACACAAAGTGCGTCAAACGTCGATTTGGAGCCAGGTTTTAGAAGCAAGACTCAATATAGACCCAAAAGAGGCCGTGGTGCAACACCAAAAAGAGGCATGCAGACTAGGTCTCAATGTGAATATAGAGATAATCAAGAACCGAAAGATCATTCAGAAAGAGTTAGTGAGGCTGAAATACAAGAAAATGTTACGAGCTATATACATACCCTAATTCAGGCCAAACAAAAATCCATGATGGACGAGCTAGGCGTTTTTATTAAGAATTCGATAGTGCAAGCTTTAGAGTCCCAGATGAGAAATTTAAATGTTGACAGGGTCAATCTAGAGAGTATCAAGGAAAGATCCCATGCACCATCAAGAATGTCCATGGAAGCGCCACAGCCATTTGAATTTGAAAGAGTTGAATATGACAGAAATGTACCTGTAGCCTCTAATATACACCCAGAGAAAGCCGCAGGGATTCTAGTTGGCATCTCAAGTACGACGGCTCTAAAGACTCAATGCATGTAGAGGAATTTCTATATAGAGTACGTTCACTAACATCACAGACCTTAAACCATGATTATGCTCTTTTGTGTGACAACTTGCATTTACTGTTTATAGGTAAAGCAAGTGATTGGTTTTGGAATTTCCACAAAAAGAACTTCCAATTTTCATGGCAATCCTTTTGTTCAGCATTCAGAGAGAGGTTTGATGACGCTAAAGATGATTTTGATTTGTGGAAGCTGATAAGAAAGCGAAAACAGAAAGACAATGAATCGTTCAACGATTATCAGTCTGCAATTGAGGAATTGGTAGCGCGTCTTCCAGAAGAAATCAGCGAGCAGAAGTTTATTGATATTTTAAAGCGTAATGCTAGAACCACGCTTAGGTATGAACTTTTGCATATAAAAATAAATAGCGTCAGAGAACTTAGAGAAGAGGTTCGAAAGCATGAGAATTTCTGTAGGGAAACAAATGCCGTCCCATTCCGTCCGAAGTTAGGTAGGCCTAATGTCTCTGAAATTTTAAGTGAGGAAGACGAACTTGAAGAAGCCAACGTATCAAAGATACGCCGCTATCGACTCGTTTGTTGGAATTGTGACAAACCAGGTCATCGTTTCGACGATTGCATGGGAGAAAGAAGGGTTTTTTGCTATGGATGTGGCGCCAAAAACACATATAAGCCTCAATGTAGCAAGTGCAACCCGTCGGAAAACCCAAAGCGGGATGCGGCAGTGAACTCAAGCTTGACGCATCCAGACCAAAACAAGAACTTGAGGGAAACAGAGATAGACCAGCACAAAAACTAAGTTTGCTAAATCATTCTGCAACCCAGACTGATGAATTTGATTGTAAAACACCAGAGATAGAAGTAGAAATTAGCAGTATAGATCCAACAACTCACTCAAAGCGCTCCATACAGCGTTTGAAAGAATTTTGGAAAAAGGTTCGTAGGACTCGTAAAATGTATTGCTGAAACAAACATTTTACGAGTTATGAGTTCTGACGAAAGAATATATACTGATTTAGAAATTGAAGGGCACACATTTAAAGCCTTATTAGACTCAGGGGCCACCATTAGTTGTTTAGGCGGGGCAGCTGCTAGTACGCTGATTAAACACCCAAAAACTCAGAAATGTTCAGGGCGTATTAAGACAGCTGGTAACCAGCGATGTGCAGTTAAGGCTTCACTGACTGTCCCTATCAAATTCCGAAATCAAATTAAAGATATAGTATTATATATAGTCCCGGACTTACAACAAGATGTATATTTAGGTATAGATTTCTGGCAGAAGTTTGGTCTTTTGAAAGCATTAATGATGGAAAACGCAAGCGTTAGCGAGTTGAATACTTGTAAAGAAATTAAAGATTCGCCAAAAATGCACCACCTTACTCCAGAGCAAAATCTCAGATTACAATTCGTAATAGATACTTTTCCTTCATTTGAGAAAGAAGGCTTAGGCCGCACTAATCTTGTCAGTCACTCTATTAAGTTGAATACTTACACTCCCGTAAAACAGCGACACTGGCCCATTTCTCCAGCTAAAGAGAAAATAATGTTTGAGCAAGTCGAAAATATGTTAAAATTAGATGTGATAGAGAAGTCCACAAGTTCCTGGAGCAGCAATAGTGTAATGGTAGAAAAAATTGATAAAAAACGACTATGTTTAGATTCTAGGGTAATAAACAAATATACTCTTAAAGATGCATATCCGTTACCCCAAATAGATGGCATTTTGAGTAGATTACCACCAGCGAAATACATAACTGGTATTGATATGAAGCATGCATATTGGCAGATACCATTAGACGAGGCTTCTCGCCAGTATACAGCCTTCACTGTTCCAAATCGCGGATTATATCAATATAAAGTTATGCCGTTTGGTCTAACAAATGCAGCCCAAACACTTTGTAGGCTTATGGATCATGTAATTCCTATTAACCTACGTACTCGCGTATTTGTTTATTTAGACTTACTAGTTCTATCCGATGACTTTGAACAACATATGTGGCGCTTCACTTAAGAAAAGCAAATTTAACAATAAATATTGCCAAATCCAAATTCTGCATGAAAGAAATTAAGTATCTTGGGTTTTTAATTGGTAATGGCCAACTAAAAACTGATCCCGGCAAAAATACAGGCGATTGTCGATTTTCCAGTACCTAAGTCAGTAAAACAACTCCGTCGATTTTTGGGAATGGCAGGATGGTACCGCCGGTTTATCGACAATTACGCAACAATTAGTTTTCCTTTAACAGAATTATTAAAGAAAAATGTAGTAGCAGATGCTCTATCGCGTCAAAATGATGTCGAAGAGTAAGAAGATCAAGGCCCAATCGTGGATTTGACATCGGCTGAGTTTAAGTCCCCTGAATATCTAGTTCTTTTAGAAAGAATTCGCTTAAATCAGTCCAAATTACCAGACTTGAAAATAAAAGATAACCTTGTGTATAAAAGGACAGAGCACGCAACGGGAGACCTTGCTCAAGAAAATTTTACTTGGAAGTTATGGGTTCCAGAAAAGCTCACCCACAATATATTTTCCAGAGCTCACGACCCGCCTAATGCTTCACATTGTGGTATAGGTAAAACAGTAGAAAAGTTAAAAAGATATTTATTTTGGCCCAAAATGGTTACCCAAATAAGGGCTTACATTTCAAAATGTGATACTTGTCGTCAGACGAAAAGTCCAAATACAGTATTAAAGCCACCTATGGGGAAGCCAATGACATCAGAACGCCCATTTCAAAAACTTTATATGGATTTGTTAGGACCATACCCAAGGTCAATGAGCGGAAATATAGGTCTTTTAATCATTGTTGAGCTGTCACACCAAATTTCATTTCGTGTCGCCTTTAAAAAAATTCACCTCCGATAAGATTTGCTATTATTTGGCAAATACCTTATTTTGTACTTTTGGCGTCCCTGAAACTATTTTAACTGATAATGGTTCACAATTTGTCTCGAACCTATTCAAATCTTTCCTTACACGTTTTGGAATAAAACATATGTGTACAGCGATATATTCGTCACAGGCAAATGCAAGTGAGAGGCTGAATAGGTCCGTTTTAGCAGCTATACGAGCCTACATTGGCAAGGATCATTCGAGTTGGGACCAGAAACTGCCCGAAATAGGAGCAGCGCTTAGAGCGAACGTTCATCGCAGTACAGGGTATTCTCCTTATTTTCTAGTGTTTGGTCAAAATATGATACTTAATGGGAAAGATTATGATCTGCTTCGCAGTTTAAAATTGTTTTCTGATGATACACTGCCGCTCAACTGAATAGGTTCACGATTTCTCTAAAAGTTATTGGTTCATATCTTTTTAATTAATTGGCCGATTGTGATGAAATATATTTTTTTTATAGAAAATTTTACTGTTTATTATAAACAACAGTTAGCGGTCTCTAACATTAGTACAAATAATTTTTTTTTTTGTTTTCCAGTAACATACCAAAATTTGACTGTTTATTTTGGCTCAACAGAATAGGTTCAATAGTATTTGACTTCAGTTTGTGAGTGACAGCCATAATTTAAAGACGTCAATTCTTAAGTGTTTATCAATTAAGAGTAATCGCAGCTATTATTATGTAAAACGGGCCGCGGAACTCAACTAAGTCAATTTGATAAAGGTAGAATAGAAGGATATGTCGAGTCTGGTCTAAGTCACCGTCAAATCGCAAAAAAAATGTATCGAAGTCAAAATGTTGTTAGTAATTATCTTCGAAATACCTCGAACTATGGCAATAACATGAAAGGAGGTGCAAAATAAGCAACAACGGTAACAGCCAGAAGACATATTATTAGAGCTGCATCCAATTCAACTCGCTCAGCTGCCAAAATCAAGGATGCATGCGGTGTTAAGGCCAGTCTGGCGACTGTGAAACGCATAATTCGTAGCGATAAACATTTGAAGACGTTGAAAATAAAAAAAAAACACCTCTTAATGATGTGCGTAAAGCTGCACGCCTTCGATTTGCTCAAGATCATATGTCTTGGAAGGAGGAAAGAAACACTGTCGTGTTTTCCAATGAGAAAAAATTCAATCTGGTCGGTCCGGACGGGTATAATTACTACTTCCATGACTTACGAAAGGAAGAATGTGTTTTAAGTCGCCACCACTCTTGTGCAGGTGGAATTATGGTGTGGGGAGGCATATCCTATTATGGGACTTGTGAACTGCAGTTTGCTTCATCAAAAATGAATGCAAATGTATACAAAACTGTACTACAAAAGAGTTTTCCAGAATTTTCCAATGTGTTTCACCGGCTGTCATGGACATTCCAGCATGACAACGCACCCATTCACACTGCAAGAGTGATACAATAGTGAATTGCAGATCAGAACGTAAGATTGCTCGAGTGGCCACCATACTCCCCGGACCTAAATATTATGGAAAAAGTTTGCGCGCGATTGTCTCGAAAAGTTTATGAGGGTGGGAGACAATTTAAAGACACAGAGTCCTTAATTGACGCCATTAAAAAGGCCTGGACAGAGATTTCTCTTGGAGTTATCAAAAACTATTATAAATCTTTGCCAAATCGTATATATGAAGTTATACTAAAAAAAGGTGGGCATATTAATTACTAAATTATAGCGAAAAAGTATATATTTTTATTAAAAATAAACCATACTGTGAATAATTACTTTTTATATTTTTATTTCTTATTCGAATCTCTTGAACCTATTCTGTTGAGCCAAAATAAACAGTCAAATTTTGGTATGTTACTGGAAAACAAAAAAAAAATAATTATTTGTACAAATGTTAGAGGCCGCTAACTGCTGTTTATTATAAACAGTAAAATTTTCTATCAAAAAATATATATTTCATCACAATCGGCCAATTAATTAAAAAGATATGATCCAATAACTTTTAGAGAAATCGTGAACCTATTCAGTTGAGCGGCAGTGTATAATAATAATCTGAATATAATAATCATTATTTATACTAATCAAACTCATATTAAAAAAATATATATCACACAAGAAAAATTTAAAGAAAAATATTGACGTCAACTGCAACTGCGACGCCAACTGCAGCAGCTGCAGCAGCGCCTTGCGATTTTTGAAGTTTATTTACATACATACATATGTGGGTATGTTTGAGTGTGTAGGTATTTTCAAAAATATTATTATAATTATTTAAACTAGCCAAACTTACCTTAAAAAATCCACAACAACAATAAGCACAAACCAATAACTGCGCCAAAAACTCCAACACAACGACGTCGACTGCGACTGAGATGCTGCAACTGAAGCGCCTTGCGATTGTAGAAGTCGATGTACATATACATAGGTACATATATGTATAATAATATGTAAAACGTTAGTTTTGAATTAAAAAATCATTTTATTCAATAAAACATTTAGACAATGAGCGATCTAACTCTAAGTAATGTTAACAATACAAGCTATAAAATCGAACTGAAGAATGCTGCTGCATTGATCAATAATGAAACCTCCGATTCTTGGGTGGTTTCATGGCTTTGTGCTGAGCTGCCTTGGTCCCCATGGATTATGCTGCGCTGGCTTGTTTACAGTATGTTTTTATTTACAAGTCGGCGCTGGCCAAGATTTTGTTTACGCAGCTGCAGACTGTTTATAATTGGGTTGCTTATAATTGTATTGTTTATAATTGTAACGCGATGCCGGCTAAGTGCTGGCGTTGACATATTCTTATTGGTAACTTCAAAGGCGTGGGTGCAGTTGACAATATGGATATGTCACTTTTGTGCTGACGCTGATCATAGTCAAGTGGATGCATCGTCGTCTAGCCGCGGAGCGTTGTAAGGGGTCTAGCCGCGGAGCGTTGTAAGGGGTCTAGCCGCGGAGCGTTGTCTGCTGATTCGGTGGCCACTCCGGTGATCGCTGCCAGATATTTGTAATTGTATGCGCAATGCCGGCAAAGTGCAGGCGTAAGCATAATCGTAACATATTCTTATTGTTAATTTCAAAGGCGTGGGTGTAGTTGACAATATGGATATGTCACTCCCCCAACCTTAGAATTTAGCCTGTCCTCAGGCGGATAGCTTAGGGTACAATACTGGGTTGACTTCGCTTTGTGGGATGTCATTATTTTGTAAATTGCTCGTTGAGCTTATATTTACTTGATCTTTTGATCGTACATACTTGACAATTAGATTACTTGGTAAACTTTTAAACTTATAAATTAAATACAATATTAAACTTATAATTATGATTACAAATGTAATAATTGTTATTATTTGAAATACTTTATTATCTTTATTGTGTAGTAGTAATATGTCTTTTGTTCTTATGATTTCTATTGATTCCAAACGAGTTATATTGTTACTTATGTAAACATTTTGTGTGTAGTCTAACATTGAATTTGAAATAGAAAATTCGAATATTTGTAATGAACAGTTAAGAATTTTGATAATATTATTTCCTTCTATGAAAACATCTTTATTAATGCAATTCTGGTTAGTTAATGTTTTTGGTAAATTCCAAGTTAATAATATATTAGGTTCAACATAATTTAATTGGTAATTTTTGTATGTCTTTGTAAATTTACATTCTGTAGGTTTTTGTTCAAGTATACCTTTAATACATTCGTTAAATTCCAATTTATTGGTTTGCTTATTATATAGCTTATTATCATATACAAAGTATTTATCTTGAACTTTTTCTGTCAAGATATTATTATTTTTATCCGGAAATGGGACTATTTCAAATATTGGTATGTGAGCGCTATCTCTTGGAATATGGGAAATAATGAAAATTTCATTAGTTTGTAGTTTCAGCCATGTAGAAGTTTTTATGTTTAATAATTTTTCGGAATCTACATGTTTTAAAAAATCTTGCTTCAATAATTTTGGGTTAAAAATTCCTAGTCTTGCTAGTTGCATTCCCATTTCTAAATCTTCGATATATTCAGTAAAATGTTGTAAATTAAATATTAATATGTCAATCTGTTGACCCTTTTCCTTATCTTTATTCAACTTATTAATTACTGATAACTGTTTCAATCAGTATGCGTAGAGCCCTGGTCATCCTCTGATAACCTGCAATTATCGTATTTACTCTTGTTAAATATTTTTTTCTTTTTAAACTTTGATTTATAATGCACTATTTTTCTACCTCTATTAGTTTCTTCAAAATGTTTTCTATTAATTTGTTTGATATTACCCGTCTTTCTAAATGGGTTAGTTGTTTTATTTTTTACTAACGGTGCTTGTCTAAATTCTGTGGTTATTTCATAGTCGTTTCGATTTTTATTCAATTTTTCAATCTGTTTTACTTTATTAGCTTGCGTATCATATTGGGGTGTTCCTGCATAAATAAAAATGTCTGCTGGTGTTCTGTTTGTCGTATTATGTTTAACTTTATGATTGTAAGTATATAGTATCAACTCAAATTTAGTATATGTGTTCTCAGTATCTGCTTCAGTTGTTATTATTCTTAATTTTTCGTTTATTGTCTTATGAAATCTTTCTATGTCTGATACTCCATTTTTACTTGATGTAATCTCTATTTGTACATCTTCTGAGTTTAACCAAGCTTGCAAAGCTGCGCACATAAATGCTGAATCTTTATCTGCTTTGATAACCTGTGGTTTACCCATTTCGTTAAAAACTTTCATTATCGCTCTTTTTGCTTCTAACCAATCTCTACTTTTTATTTCAATTAATGTTGCGAATTTGGAGTATACATCGATACAGGACAGAAACTGCTGGCCTCCTACCAGATAAAAGTCCATAACATATCTTTCTCGTATGTTAAGTATTTCAGGTGTGATTTCAAATGTTAGCTTAGTATTTCTATGTTCTGTTTTTGCTAAATTGCAAGTTTTGCATTCGTTAATTATATTTTGTATTAGCTTTTGGTAATCTGGATAGTAATATTTTTCTTTAAATAATTTTATTGTTTTTTCAATACCTGGATGTAACAATTCTTTATGTCCTTTCATTATCATTTCTTTAAATTCTGCATAGGTTTGTATATCGATTAATTTTGTGCTCGATTTGATCAATTTTGTAGCATTATTTGGGCCTATGATTTCTAAATATGCCTGATGAAAAACTGGATAGTCCACTTCATTATGGAAATAAACAACACTCCTTTTTGCACAAATATACTCTTTTATCATTTGTTTCGCGGTTTCGACTGTTAATTCTTTATATGTTATTTTTATGTTAAGTTTATGAAAATAATGTTTAGTCTCTACGTTATCTTCATTTCCCTTTATTAGTTCTATCTGTCTGTTATAATAGTTAACTGCTCTTTCGGTTATCGATATATCAAAATGATTATCTTCTTGTGCACTGTGCACTGTAGCATTATTACTTTCAATTTCTTCTCCTAAGAAATTTTCTTCGATTAATTCATTTATCATTAAATTTTCCTCTGTTATATTTTGTTTTAGTTTTTCTTTTTTTTCTTTTGGTTTTTCTTCTTTTTTTGGGGTTTCTTTTGGGATTTCTTTTTCTTTTAGGGTTTCTTTTTCTTTTGGCGTTTCCTTTTCTTTTTCTTTTGGGATTTCTTTTTCTTTTTCTATCTTAACCCTAGACAATGCGTCCGCCACGTAGTTTTCTTTACCCGGCAAATATTTAATTTGATAATCGAATTCATTAAGTTTTATCTTCCACCTTTGTAATTTCATGTTAGGTTCTTTCATATTATTTAACCAAACTAATGGTTTGTGATCGCTCAATATCTCAAACTTCCTACCAAAAAGATATGATCGGAAATATTTGGTCGCCCATACTATTGCTAATAATTCTTTTTCTATTGTTGAATAATTAATTTCGTGTTCATTTAAAGTCCTACTTGCATAACAAACGGGTTTATGGTCTTGTGACAAGACGGCTCCTATTGCCATATTACTTGCGTCTGTAGTGAGTGAGAAAAGCTTATTAAAATCTGGATAGACCAGAATTGGATCTGTGGTGATTAATACTTTCAATTTATCAAAAGCTTCCAGATATTCTTTATCGGTTATTTTGATTATAGCTCCCTTTTTTAATCTCATAGTCAAAGGTTTTGCTATTTTCGCAAAATCTGGTATGAACTTTCTATAAAATCCGCACAGTCCCAAAAATGATTTTATCTGCTTAGTTGTTTTGGGTATGGGGAAATTAACTATTGCGCTTATTTTATTTGGGTTAGGCTTTATGCCTTCTGTGGTAATTATGTGTCCCAAGAATTCTGTTTCCCTCTTCATAAACTCACATTTATCCATCTGTAACTTAAGATTAGCCTGTCTTAACTTTTCTAGAACCCTTCTTAGTGACAACATATGCTCTTCCAATGAAGTGGAAAACACAATTATGTCATCCAAATAAACTAAACAATCCTTATAAATTAGGTCCTCCAACAAATTGTTCATGCAACGCTGGAAGGTTGCTGGGGCATTTGTCAAACCAAAGGGCATACGTAAAAACTCGTAATGACCGTGTTTGGTCGAGAAAGCCGTTTTGGCAATTGAATCCTCATCCATTTGGATTTGATGGAAACCCTTCGCCAAATCTATCGTAGTAAAATACTGGCATCTGCCCAACTTATCTAATATCTCATCTATATTAGGTGTGGGGAACTTGTCCTTAATAGTTATTGCGTTTAATAGTTGATAGTCTATCACCATTCTAAATTTTCGTTTACCCGAAGCATCTCCCTTCTTCGGAACTACATGGAGTGGTGAACAGTAAGGAGAATTCGTCTTTCGAATTATTCTCTGCTTAAGCATATCGCTAGTCTGTTCGTTGACTTCTTCGTCATATATTTGTGGGTATCTATATGGTTTTCTGTAAACCGGGTCCTCGTGCTTTGTCTTGATTTTATGCTTTATAGTACTAGTGAAGGTCAAATTGTCACCCTCTCTATATTGGACATCACGGAATTCGTATATTAATTCTTTCAAACGATCTCTTTCTTCTTGATTCAAATGTTCTATTCTTAGCTCATTACATTCACTTATTTCATTATTCATAGCAAAAAGAAACTCCTCTGTATTTGGGGGCTCTTCTGTATTTGGGGAATCTTTTGTACTCGGGGGCTCTTTTGTATTTGGGGAATCTTTTGTATTCGGGGGCTCTTTTGTATTTAGGGAATCTTTTGTATTTGGGGGATCAATCTCCTCAATTTCGATCTCTTCCTCTCGGATGACCTTATAAATGTTTCCTCCCAATTCCACTGTATCGGACTTCCAATCAATATGTCCACTCGCGCCCAACATATACTCATCGCCTAACAATATATCATAGTAATCCGAAAAATCTTTTATGTAGAACTTCTGCTCGGACGGACAAATCTTACTAGGGGGTAATATTATACTCTTTGTCATGTTTACTATTCCCCCAAAGGTACGAACATTAGAATTCTCGGCAAACTCCTCGGTTCCCGGTATATTGAACTTCATCACACTCGTTGTTGCGCCCGAATCGGCTATGCCCTTCCAGATTTTCCCACATAATTCTATCTTTATATATGGGCTACATTTTTTTCTTCCGAGGCTGGTTGTAGAAAATTTACATCCATCCTCATTTGACCGCTCTGACTTTCCCTTGTTCTTTTGACGGGTCGATTAGCCACTGAATCGCTTGGTTGGTTCCTTTGAACATCATAATTGATTGGATTTTGGCTTCTGCCTTGATTTAATGAATTTCTAAACTCACCAAATGTTGGTGGTTGTGGTCTGTTATTATTATTATTATTATTTCTATTAAATGGATTTGAATTCGGACGATAATTATTATTCGGACTAGGTACATTGTAGTACGTATTTGCATTTGGATGATAACTATTATTCGGACGATAATTATTATTCGGACTATAAAAATGATTTAAATTAGGAGCATTATTTCTTACATGTTGATTCCTGTTAAAATCGCCTCTTGGGTACTGTCCAAGATTATGGCCGTTATTGCTTGCTCTATTGGCTCTAGGGAAACTCTTATTTAATTGCTCACGTTGGCTTTCGAGACTATCATTCTCATACAATCCCTCTTCCTGAGCCGCTCTTTTTAATACCTGACAGTTAATTATATTATACTTAGCCAGAGTCATAAAGACTCTATCTGGCAACTTCTTTTTAATAACATCTTTAATGGCTAGTTGCAGCGCATTATTGTATACTAAGACTGAATTATTCTCGTTGGCTTCCTCCAACGCTAACTTATTTATTATAACATACGACTTTTTCTCCAAGTCGTTTACAAACTTACGTAAACTTCCATGATAATTGGTGCTATACACCTGTCGGATGAGCTCCTCGTACGGCGTGTGGTTCTTGAACTCGTTGATTAGGGCGTCTTTCATCTCTACCCATCCCGCCGCCTGAGTCATCTGGATTACTCTTGATGCCTCACCGAAGACCTGCATCTCCACTGCTGCGTACATCACTTGTTGCTGCCTCTCGTCCTCCGTTGGATAGAGTTGCTGAATGAACTCAACTCTTTTGATAAAGGAGCTCAATGTCTCCGGTGCTCCCTCGAAGATCGGGATCTGTCTGATCTGCTGCAATGCCTGGTTGATATGTATCTCCGACAACGCTCTGGGTGGGTTTGCCATTTTGTTTGTTTTTTTGTTTTTTTTTTTGCTTGTTTTAACGTTTGTTTTGAAATTTTTTTTGTTTTTAAATTTGTATTTATAATTATGTTCCACGGTTTTTCACTTTTATTAAGATTATACCGACCGTATAGGTTTTTTGTTAAAGAAAAGTTTTCTTTCCAATCGCGTATTTAATTTCACGAAAGTTCTTTTGCGGATCTCGATTTTAAAAATTTATTTGATTAATTCGTTATTCGCTGATCATAGATAAAACTAGTTATTTAGTTTTATCTCTCACTGACCAGTACCGTACAACTTATATCAAAAGAAAAACTATTAATCGAGATCCTACCGACTGCGCCAATAATATGTAAAACGTTAGTTTTGAATTAAAAAATCATTTTATTCAATAAAACATTTAGACAATGAGCGATCTAACTCTAAGTAATGTTAACAATACAAGCTATAAAATCGAACTGAAGAATGCTGCTGCATTGATCAATAATGAAACCTCCGATTCTTGGGTGGTTTCATGGCTTTGTGCTGAGCTGCCTTGGTCCCCATGGATTATGCTGCGCTGGCTTGTTTACAGTATGTTTTTATTTACAAGTCGGCGCTGGCCAAGATTTTGTTTACGCAGCTGCAGACTGTTTATAATTGGGTTGCTTATAATTGTATTGTTTATAATTGTAACGCGATGCCGGCTAAGTGCTGGCGTTGACATATTCTTATTGGTAACTTCAAAGGCGTGGGTGCAGTTGACAATATGGATATGTCACTTTTGTGCTGACGCTGATCATAGTCAAGTGGATGCATCGTCGTCTAGCCGCGGAGCGTTGTAAGGGGTCTAGCCGCGGAGCGTTGTAAGGGGTCTAGCCGCGGAGCGTTGTCTGCTGATTCGGTGGCCACTCCGGTGATCGCTGCCAGATATTTGTAATTGTATGCGCAATGCCGGCAAAGTGCAGGCGTAAGCATAATCGTAACATATTCTTATTGTTAATTTCAAAGGCGTGGGTGTAGTTGACAATATGGATATGTCACTGTATATATATATATGTATATATATATATGTATATATATATATTTTGTGTGTTGGTATTGTTGAAAATATTATTATTTAGATATTATTATAATAATGAGCAGTAACCAAACTCACATAAAAAAAAAATTACAAAAAAAAACACAAACCAATAACAGCGCAAAAAACACAAATACGTACGTCGACTGCGATACCGACTGCGATGCCGACTGCTGCTTCCAAGCCGCCGTAGTACATATATATGTATATGTATGCATAATTGTGCATTCGAGTAAATATTATTTATGTATTAATGATAATAATTAATTGTTTTAACCAATTTTTCACTGCTGCGGCCAACGCGGCTGCGCGCATACAACATGCACCAAAAATCGAATTCGAATAAACAATAAATTGCTAAATAAATGATTTTCTTTATATCACTTTCACATTTTCCAACGTTTGTCAGTTCATTAAAATTCGCGAACCTTCCGAGCACAACGCGTGTGACAAAAAGGAAGGAATAAACCTGACAATAAGAAAAGGCGTAAGAAAGGAAAATAACATTTTTTGCGTGACGCTGACTTTGACGCCGGCGCAGGTGTTTCGCTCCAACAGGCAACGCGGCTGCGTAAACAACAAACTCGCGAACCTTCCGAACACAACGCGCGCGACAAAGACGAAAAATATACTGACAGTGAGAAAAGGCGTAAGGCAAATAACATTTTTTGCTATTCTCTTTAATTGTTAACGAAGGAGCACAACGCAAAGAGAAATGCGATTATTCAACTCTTTCACGCACTTGTATGTAGCTCACATGCTTCAGAAGCAAACACACATGCACGCATTCTACACTAGTCGGCGTATATATTTTGACGAAACCAGCTTGCGACTATCGGTCTACGCTTTGATTAGTACCGATACGGAACGGTGCGAAAATGAATAAAAACAAAGAGAGCGTGTGCCATGGTATAATAAGACAGGTAGACCATTCTCTAATGTCACTCCCACGCCAAATCTTAATTTTATTTTCGTTGCGAATGTTCATGAGGAAGGTTGTGTCTGCGCATTATTTTTAAGCATATGCAGTTATTTTGTGCAGCGTTTATTGCAAGCATTAGCAACAAAAAATAATTTTGTATGCATATGTATGTGTGTTTGCTTATGCATGACAACAGCAACGAGGGTGGTGGTTTTTTCTTTCGCTTTCTCGCTTTTTTGTCCACACAAAAAATAAGAATTCGGTAGGTTCAGAGTACGTTACCTGTCTTATTATACCATGG
>JBAMAX010004484.1:0-12123 GCA_037043745.1 Chymomyza amoena | reverse complement strand
TGTCCCATCTTTTATAAACTAAGCGATATCCCAGCCAAAGTGAATGATCTCGAGATCCTGGCCAGCAAAGTTGGACTCTCTATAAACGCAACCAAGACCAAAGCGATGCGCCTCAACCACACCAGCCAAGGTAGCATAACCATCTGTCGCAACACTATCGACTTCGTCGATAGTTTCTTATACCGTGACACCACAATTTCCTGCAGTGGTATGGTGGATTAGGATATAGAGAATCGTCTAAGCAAAGCGCGATCAGCGTTTGGACGCTTATTCCGCATATGGAGAAACCAGCAAAAAGGCAAAAGAACAAAGCTGAGGGATATTCTGGCCCAACAGAACATCAAACGCAGAACTATGGCACTACACTAGTGAAGTTCCTATCTGTAACCAGATAAGGACACGCAAGTGGCGTTGGATTGGCCATGCACTGAGAAAGGACCGCAGCAGCATCGTCAGGATGGCGTTAGAATGGAACCTACAAGGAAGCAGACGATTGGGAAGGCCAAAGGCAACCTGGCGTCGTACAACACTCAACGAATTGCCCCAACAAAACATCAGCTGGGACACAGCAAAGCAAACTGCGTCAAACAGAGTCCGGTGGAAGGTTCTTGTTGAAGCCCTAAGCTCCCTGGAGGAGTAATAAAATGGAAAAACAAAAAATTTATATAAATGTCAATAAAATACTTATATTGTGCCCAAGAAAAATAAGAACTATTTGCCTGCATATCTATGGGATCGGATGTTTAGAGGCACAAATGAACATATCTTTTACCTGTCTTACCATATTGTAGGTAATTTTGGGGGATCCTTCGAATTATTGCATACTAATGTCACCTAAGTTCTAGAAGTTGGAGTCATGAAATACAGCGAACCGTTGAAGCTTCTAGACGCCGCAGCTGTAGACGAAATAGTGAAAAAAATTACTTGAATTATATTAATGAAGTAATTTGCAGCTTTATTTGAATATTTGAAATATTATATAATATTTCGGATAATTTTCTCAGTGCACCACACAAAATATGGCTTAGTTTTGTGGTTATGTTGCTGGTTGTGCTGTAATAATTTGTATACCCTGTACCGTATGGTACAAAGGGTATACTAAGTTTGGGCAAGCCGAAAATATATGAAACATATAGTAGGAGTCGTCGGAGATACCCCAAAGTAAAAAATATGATTATGATGATTAGAGGAGTCGATATACCCATGCCCGTCTATCCGCCCGTCTTCCATTTGAACGCCAAGATCTCAGATATGGTAAGAGCTAGAGTAACCAAAATTTCACATTAGATCCCATATTATTCCATAGGAGACAAGTTTGTTTTATTTTTTTGATATCGAGGTTAAATTATACAGCTCCCATAGGTGTGTTTCAAAAGACCTCGACAAAAAAAAAAAGTTTTAGACGGATTATTCGTTTGTTAAAAAAAAAAAAAAATTCAAAAGTTTTTTTATAGTTTTCAAGCAAAGGCAAATTTGAGTTGAAATTAATATTCTCCGCTCAATTGCGAAACTAAACTTAATTTCTAAACTAAAAGATTGTAATTTTTTGTAATCAAATGCATCATGTATTAATTGTTTAATATAGTATTGTATTATTATTTTCCTTTAAGGTACTCCTGTGATAATTGGGTAACTACTATAAGTATCTTTTAATTATTTTATTTAAAAAAAATTTGAAAAAAAAAAAAAAAAAAAAAAAAATAGCTCCCATAGGTACGATCTTTCAAAAAATTGATTTTTGAAACAAAATTTGTTGTGTTTAGGTTGTTTGTAAAGATATTAAGATCAAATTTGGCATTTGTGAGTTTTTTTAGAGTTCCTAAGTACTGTACTAAATTTAATCAAAATCGTTTGACTATATGATATAGCTCGGATAGGACGAATCGGTCCAAAAAAACTTTTTTATACAAAATTAGTTGTGTTTCGTTTATTTGTAAGATATTTAAACCAAACTTGGCGTTCAGATATTTTTAAGGTACTAAAGACTATCGAATTTAATTGATATCGGTTGACAATATCATACAGCTCCCATAGGAACGATAGGTAAAAAAAAATTTTTTTGAAGGAACCGGATTTTATTGCAAGTTATTGGTTCAGGGTATCTCAAAGTAGTCCGCGCCCCACTTTACGTTGGGCATTTTTTTAACGGGCGTTGATTCTACTCTACCTATTTTTATACTCGTTGATTCTATATTCATGATATTCAAAAAATTCGTATATCTCACGAACCAATGTACACAAACATATCGCAATAGGCTAAAAACCTCCGAATTGACAATCTCTAACATACGCAAAAATTAGATATGAAATTCATCGACGCGTTCATGAGAGCACCCGTTTCTTTTAACTATAATTTTAAGTTAAAAATAAGTTATTCTCTTCCAAAAAATTAATGATTCTAAGTGCGTCTATTCTATTAACCAAGAAAAGAGTTCCTCATTTTAAGTAATAAGAAAATGTTTGATCATTTGAATATTACACTTGAAGTATCATCGAATAACCAAGGATTGTACTAGTCAACTTTTTTTTAATCATCATTAATTTAAAGATAAAAATCAAACTTTAATGCAAACAAGCGTGCGTCTAACCCATGACCAGCAGTGTATCACGACCAATATCATAAAATTGGTAACTTTTGAAGTGTCTCAGACTTTTCTGAAAAACATAGCGATATTTCAAGGAAAAGGCAAAAAAAATTGTGTTTTTCGAGGTTTCGGGCACACAATTCCGCCTGTGGCTTTTACGAAAATTTATAAAAAGTCGAATCAATACAGTTTTTTTGACCTCATACATATGTGCAAACGTGTTTTAAAAATTACGTTTTTCACTAAAATAGCCATAAAAAACAAGTTATGGGAGGGTAATTTTTGAATGCCCTAACATAAAATATAAGACTCATCTCTGGAGATTTTTTATCGTCGATTAGTGTCACCGTAAGTTGCCCTTTTGTAGCGGAATAACTATGAATTTTATTGACCCGGCATAACATACAGAAAAGATTCAGAGGCTATATAATAGACGATATATAGTAGATTCCCTTGCATCACGGGAAAAACTGCCCATTGCATAAGCATTCTAAAATGTTCTAAAAATACTTCTACTCAATGGCTTAGGCTATCCGAAAGTGAAGTTCATCCTTTTCTATAAATCCCAAAAATTAAAAGACAAACGCTTGGAATTCAGTTACCCAAAGAAACCGAAGGTAGAAGAAGCTAATTATACTTTTTGTTGCAAACTGCCATTAAGTACAGCAAAGTCCTGCATTATTTGTCAATAACTTGTTTTTCCTTATTTCCTTCTCGATTTTAAGTAAACTCACATTAAATATATATTACTAATTTATCATAAATGCTGATTTCAAAGCCGCTTATCCGAAATTATTACATGTGAAGCAAAAAAGTATGGTACCTACAGTCCCATTGTTCAACTTATTGGACAACTCGAGGAGCCCAGGGGAGCGACCTCACACTAGAAATTGTTAAAAATTCATAATCAGCGACCCAAAATTAGCTGATATATAAGTTTCCAGAGTTTTATCTCTATCGGCTGAATTAAGTGACTGAGAGGGATAACCTTTGCGCTATGAATGAAACATTTAGCATCATCAGTTTCATAAAATCTAATCGTTTCTTAGCCCAAATGTGCCAAGACTATTTTCAACGATAACAACAACGACCAGATCTAAGTAGCTTATCGTTTTATCTCCATTCCGTTCCAACTGAAGTTATTGACATCTGACGAGAAAAATTTTACTTTACTTTTGAAGCCAAACGCGTCACATCGCATTTTAAATATTTAATAGCTTAAAAAATGGATAAAAGTGGCGCTTCAGTCTTCACTGCCGGAGGTTTAAAGCAGGATAAATCTGCAGCGCAAACCATGAATCTCGATCCCGTGGTGGTAAGTGTTACGCTTGATACATAATACATATACAAAAATACTTTTACATACTTTGCGATGTCATTCTTTTAGGTGGGGCTACCGTGCAGCCGACTGCATCATTTTAGTGGCTGAAAAGAAGACCAAAACGGTCGATCGCCGTTCGCGCAAAATCGTCCAAGTTGGTACCAATATAGCGGCATCTCATGCTGGATCTAACTCAGATGCTCGATTTCTCATTGAATATGCAAATCAGACTTGTTTGAGGAATAGATTTTATGAACGGGACCCCATGACCGTGGTGGGAATAACTAAGTAAGTTCTTTGTATATTACGAAATGTAATGCAATTGTAGCTCCTGTGTAATCCCTTGCAGAACCCTCGCAAATTATACGCAGCTTTATGCGTTGCTCGCCTTGCTCATCCTTCATTCGGTGTTAGCCTTATGATCGGTGGCTATGATATGGACAAAACGGGCCACCTGTATGTTACGGAACCATGCGGGAAGTACAGCGAGTACAAGTGTCATGCAGTGGGTCGTAACAGTGAGGATGTGAATGCTTGTCTGGAGAAAAATGTTGGCGCAGATGCGTCCCATGATGAGGAAGAGGCCATCGCTGTGGTTATACGTTCGCTGCTGCAGGCTAAGGTCAGCAACGTTCTAGAAGTTGGGGTGCAGAAATACAACGAACCGTTGAAGCTTCTTGGCGCCGCAGCTGTAGACGAGATTCTAAAAAAAATTACTTGAATTATATTTATAAAGTAATTTGCAGTTTTAGTTGAAATACATTAATACAATAAAAAAATGCTTTCGGATAATTTTCTCTGAAAAAGGTGCGTGGATATGTTGTTCCTTGTGGCGAAATTGCTAACCAATTTACTGTTTTATCAGCACTTCGCATGTGAAAGAATTGGAATATCCCCAGTCAGGCCCAGCTGACGCAGTTGGAAATATATATACACCTGTACCTCGGTTTACGCGGTACTCGTTTTACGCGGTTTCGAATCATGCGGTTTTTAAAATGCGGTCAAAAAACCCTCGTGCTGGGGCTAATGTAGAAGACTTAATTGAAATGGTTAAAAATTGTTGAATCTAACATCGAAAACATTGAACGCAATTTATACACAGCTAAATTTGTTCAGAGGGACCTGTATTGGGAAGAAACTAGGAAACCATTTTCAACGAGGTGATGTTATTTTGGATCGTAGTCTTAAATTTCAACGTAATGCTAATGAAGATATAATGAAGTCTACAAAGATATGACTAATAAAAATAAGCAACAAAAGCTTTTTTCTTAAAGAAAGATCTCTTCAAACTATGACTAAAACAAATGCAATAATTGTAGATGCAGAATCTAATAAGATGATTTGATCTAGTGATGAGTCAGATATTATACAATTTCGTAAAAAAGACTATTCGTTGAAACTGATAGCGATTAAGTTTGCTTAAAAATTGGGATGAGCCGTCTTTATAGGTACTTTTTCCAAATTTTGTTTTATATATAATGAAGTACATTTTTCTTTTTTAATGGAATAAATTTATTGTTTTACTTAATTTTATGTTTTTTTACTACTTAAATGATACTTTTATGTCTTACTAACAGTATAAAGCTATATTTTGTGTTCAATAATTATTTTAAAAGGCTTATTTATAGCCGGATTCGCTTTACGCGGTTTTTCCATATAAAACTGTTTAGTTCGATTTAAGCGGTTTTGTCAGGAACGTATCTATCGTATAAACCGAGGTACGGGTGTAATTGTATTTTAAGTATCTCTGAAATTATATTATTCAGATATTATCCTAAGCAAATTTTAGTGGATAAAATTATTGCGACAACTTATGCAGTATCTAACCCAGACGCATACGAAAAAATCATTGATTCTGCACTTCGCACTTGTTTCGCGAATATATATAAAATAAACCGAGGCCCCAATACCGTGTTGGAAGTAACAAAGTAAGCTCTTTGCACATTATTTAATCCTAGGTAATTGTAGCTCCTTTGCAATCACTTGCAGACTCATTGCAAACGTGAAGCGACAACAAACCGGTCGCATTGACCAACCCCATCCCTACTCCTTTCAGCCTTTTAATCGGTGGCTACGATGACGATAAAACGGGCCATCCATTTGTTACCGAACCATCCGGGGACTACCATGAGCACAAGTATTTCGCCGTGGGTCGTAGCAACCAGACTGTGAATAAATTTTTGGTGAAGAACATATGCGCAGATGCATTCAATGATGAAGGATCGGCCATAGCTGTTGTTATACGAGGATGACAATAGAAGATACATACAAGATGACTAGATTCAAGCAAACCAACAAAGGTTGCGGGATCAACTGTTCATAGTTTTATTCTGCATGAATACTTTAAATGGTCGATGTAATTTTTTAAGACCTTATCCAAATTGAGTGGGCATAGTATTATTCTGTCGGACTTGGTTTTACTGGTTCCACTAGTGTGCTGCAAAATAAAGCCCGTTTAATATAATATTACCTAACAAAAAGTTGTATTTTTTCGAAACTTGCCCATTATTTGTAATATCCCCACCTTAGACTTCTGCTTTTCGACAAATTCGACGCGTTTCATAAAAGTCTGGCGAGTTTTTAGCACAACAGTTAAATATTCCACAAATTCAAATATAGACAGATTCCTAGTGTCTTCGGCATACTTGCAAAGTGGATCGCATATCCAAGTACGGTCACCAGAGGAGGACTCATCAACCTCGAAACTAGTTTCTTTCTAAACTTCTCGGTGCACAATAATTTCAAGTGACTAGAATCTTGAATCGCTCAAAATGCTTGTCAATGATTTATGCAACGGCTCCTTTGTGTGCTCCTCTGCATTAGGGTTTGCGCGAGTTATCAATGACAACCATGTGATAGGGAGTTGCTTTCCAAGCTCAGCTGCGACATTTTCTTGAGCGTTTCCTGTAAAATGGTTGTGTGAATAACAATTTAATTCGAGCACAATTTTGACGTGTACCTTCGCACAGGTTTAATATGAAAAGACAGTCGATAACATTGTTATCGAAGACGTACACGTTGCGATTGTTTGTACGACTTGGCTGCTTTGTGAGCAGGTCGGACAACCGATTCCATCGTATGTGACGGCATGGTATGAAATTTAAGGCAGAGAGTTATGAATTTAGATAAAAACATTTAATAAAACGAACTTGGATGAAGTCGACAGACTGTTGCTGAGGGTATAGATATGTGAAGACAAGTGAGATACCAACATTTCCATAAGATATTGGTACTATATAAATACTTAAAAAAAAAAAATTTAAGCGCCACATCATCCACAAATTTGGCTTACGGATTATGGGGATTTCCACATTTCTAGTCCCCCGGATTATTCTTTAGGAAACTTTGTCCAGTCTCCAGCCTCTTTCAACTGTATGTTAGATTTATTTTTGGCTTGCACAAACTTGGGTAGAGTATAAAAACACTTTACAGAATTGTATATCGAATAAAGTATGCTTTTGGTTTATTTTCAAACGTTTAGTTTATGCTCATACTTCCAGTTTAGTCATTCTCATACATTTACTACACTAGAGCAGTCGAAAATAATATTTCAGTAATAAAATAAAATAAAAAATAAAATTTCTGTGTGCTCAAAAAATATTTCGTGAAAAACTTTTAACGCTTGAATCCCGACGAATTGTTGACGATATTAGAATCTTCAAAATTTGGCGTTCACTGCGAATTGGAAGTCTATTATGCCTTTCCTCTCTGGCTGGTGCATGATTGCGAAGGACATGAGCAGTACCAAAAACCTAAGTGTTCACAAGGACCATATTGTGGAGCGTGATATGCAGACCAGGGTAGCTCAATGGATTTGTCAGCATATGTGGAATGATACCATCCTTAAAAAAACATTTCGTCATCTTTTGTTGCTTGCGGATGCACCCAAACGCTTTTGCCAAGCACTTTAGTTGGAAGTCTGGCGTAACCTGGAGCAATACGCTGTGGAGTTGGCGAATCAAGATGGATCAGTGCATGCCTATACAGGTCCAGTGTATTTGCATAGGCACGACAGCATGAAATTGATAAGGATTGGATAGCAATGCCAGTGCCCTCATAGTTTTTCAAGGTACTGATCATAGAGTTGAATTTGCCCGGATGCAGCCCCTTTGCTCAAGCTTATCTGGTTCCGAATTAAAAGTTACTAAGATGTCTCAATAGGATTACAAACTTTTTGGGATACGAGTTACCAAACAAACTGAGAATCAAAATAGCCCCCCGTAGTGAAGTAAAACTTCAAACTTACCAACAGCAAGAGTGGCTTCCATCGTCTAGCTTCTCGAGGGACGTAAGCAGCAAAACTCCTCAAGCTCCTCTTCGACGTAGTGCGTTCTGATGAGACAAGAGACAACTGGTAAACAAAAATTTGCTCTGTCTTTTATGTCTTATATATTTATAATACCTTTCCCAGATCTTATGAATGAACGATCTAAGTGCAGCCAGCTTCACTATGACCACAAATACTTCTGGAATATTTTCCTTGTGATACGAATGATTCCCATACACTCCGCATAGTCGAAAGACATATATAAATGATGTAGGCTGAGCAGGTAAAAAATTAAACAAACTGGTTTTATTTTGCAGCTATATTTTTATATCTTGAAAACGGTTGATCCAATTTTTTAAAACCTTTTCCGATGCGTTTGCTCAGAGTATTACTCCAGTATTAACATTTCATCAATATCAAATGGGCTTACTGGTTTCACTCGTTTTTCCTCTGGTGCGCTGCAAAATAAAGCCCGTTTAAAATTATATTTATTTCCTTTTAAAAAATTGTTCTTTTGAAACATACCCATTACTAATAATATTCATCTAAGACTTCTGGTTTCTAAGTTTTTAGTACTACGACTAAATACTCCACAAACTCAGAACGCACTGTGCTGAAGAGGAAGGAATTGTGCTGCTTACGTCCTTCGATAAGCTTGACGATGGAAACCACGGTTGCAGTTGGTCAGTTTGAATTTTCACTGCACTATGGAGGACTATTTTGGTTCTCGATTTCTTTGGAAACTGGTATCCCGTAGAGTTTGTAATCTCATTGAGACTGCTTAGAAACTTTTGGTTCGGGATCAGATAAGCTTTAACGAAGGGGCTGCATCCGGGCTAATTCGACTCTATGATCAGCACCTTGAAAAAGTATGTGGGCACTGCCATTGCTATGGAATCCTTAACAATTCCATGCGGTCGCGCCTACGCAAATACACTGGACCTGTATAGGCATACACTGATCCGTATTGGTTAGCCAACTCCATAATATATTGCTCCAGGTTACGCCAGACTACCGACTTAAGTGCTTGGCAAAAGTGTTTGGGAGCATCCGCAAACAACAAAAGTTCACGAAATGTTTTTTAAGGATTGTATCGCTCCACAGATGCTCACAAACCCATTGAGCTACCCCGGTCTGCAAATCACGCTCGATAATATAGTCCGAGTGAACACTTAGGTTTTCGTTGCTGCTTATGTCCTTCGTAATCATGTTCCAGCCAAAGATGAACAGCATAATAGAATTCCAACTCTCAGTGAACGCCTAATTTCGAAGATTTCAATTGCGTCAACAAATCCTCGGTATGCATACGTTGAAAGTTCTTGGTGCACAATGTCCACAAAAACGAGGTGGATATACGGCTTAGCATTATGTTGGAGACATTGTCCAGGTCATTACGCCATGCTCACCAGAAACTTTCGAAAGTCCTTAATTCGAAAAGCACATCCGTATTATTGAATTTTCACCGTGAATTCCGAGGAAATCACCCCGAATAAAACGATTAAGAGCTCAAAGTACGATGCGAGCAACAATGGAGCAAGTAGCCTGCTATAGAAATCATGTCAAGCGTTGACCAGCCAACTAATTAAATTTATATGTCAAAGAGAGTGAATCTGAAGTTCCAAATACATTCCTTTGAAAAGGAAATTAGGGACAATTATCCTGAGCTTAATGAGGATGATTTCAAACTTCGATGTGAAGAAGAGTGGAACAAGTTGTCAGCTGCTCATCCGAAACTGATTGAGGCAAGTAGAACTCTAGCCAGGAGTTGACCAACTAACTAATTAACCTTCCTATACAAATAGGATTCCAGCGTGAATTGCAATTATCGAATCAACGACCCAGCCGGTCTACCAACCCACGACAAACTAAAGCACAAGAAGCTCGGATAAAGAAATAACCCTAAGAGAAACTTTAGTTAATTAACTGATCAAATGTCTGGACGGCTACAATCTTTTTGCTAAGCTCCTTAGGCTTTTCGGAACTGTTGCTTGTAGCTAAAACTAGACAAATCTCACTACTTGTCTTTATTGATACATTGTTTTGAAATAAAATAAAATTTGAAAAAAATATATGCAATAAATGGCAAAACTTTGAGCCAGGGACAAATATCGTAATAGAAACATTAATTTCGGAGATAAAAAAGATTCAATAACAAAATTTTGTTTTGCAAGCTCTTCAATGCTCAACTTAGATTCAAAGATTATGTAAAGAAAGAATTTAAGTAATTTAATTTAAAAAAAAAGTTATATTACGAAAAAATGTAACTAAGCCGTTAGGTTGTCAAAAAAGTCTTGCGGTATTTTTATTGAATTTTCAATTGTTCATAAAATTGGTTATAATAATGCGATGTTCGATGACGAGTTCCCAACGAGATGCCAACTTCATAATGCCCCTCTTATAGAAGCTCGCTTCCCTATTGTCAAAAAATTCGGAGAGCCAATTTTCACAGGACTCTCTTGTGGACAACTTCCGATTACCAAGCGCGTTCGTCATGGACAGAAATAGGTGGTAATCACTTGGTGCGAGATCCGGACTATACGGTGGATGCAAAAGAACCTCCCATCCGAGCTCCCGGAGCTTCTGGCGCGTCACCAAAGATGTGTGTGGCCTGGCGTTGTCCTGATGGAAGACAATTCGGCCTCTGTTGATCAAAGATGGCCCTTCTGCATGAGTGCTGCATTCAAGCGGTCCAGTTGTTGGCAGTACAGGTCCGAATTGAGCGTTTGGCCATAGGGGAGCAGCTCATAGTGGATGATTCCCTGCCAATCCCACCAACACACAGACGAACCTTCCTGGCCGTCAATCCAGGCTTGGCCACCGTCTGGGCAGCTTCCCCGCTTTTCGACCACGACCGTTTACGCTTCACGTTGTCGTAAGTGATCCACTTTTCATCGCCAGTCACCATCCGCTTCAAAAACGGGTCGATTTTGTTGCGATTCGAAGCGATTCGTATGAATCCATACGGTCAAAAATGTTTTTTTGCGTCAAGTCGTGTGGCACCCATACATCGAGCTTCTTTTTCAATTCAAGCTTCTTCAAATGGTTTATAACGGTTTGATGACTCATGCCCAGCTCTTGGCCGATGCTACGGCTGCTACTATGCCGGTCTCTTTCGATCAATTTAGCGATTTTATCGCAATTTTCGACAACAGGCCTTCCGGACCGTGGCGCATCTTCGATCACCTCTGCACAAGAACGAAAACGTTGAAACCATCGTTGTGCGGTGGAAATGGATCGGATCCATAAACTGCACAAATTTTATTGGCAGCATGAGATGCATTTTTGCCTTTATCGTAGTAGTACTGTAAAATATGCCGTATTTTCTCTTTTATTTTGCTCCATGTTTGCGACGCTATAACTCACGAACGACTAAAAGCAAACAACAATTAATCAAACACGTGTTAGCACGTGAAAAGAGCTTTCCAAAAAGCTCTAGCGTGAACCGATGCGACGAATACAACTAGAACTACGCGCTTGCAAAGACAAGCTTGCGGAAATACCGCAAGACTTTTTTGACAACCTAATTTATAAGTTTCCAGAGTTTTATCTCTGTCGTCTGAATTCAGTGACTGAGAGGGATAATCTTTGCGCTATGAATAAAACATTTAGCATCATCAGTTTCATAAAACCTAATCGTTTTCTTAGCCCAAATGTGCCAAGATTATTTTCAACGATAACAGCAACGACCAGACCCAAGTAGCTTATCGTTTCATTCCATTCCGTTTCAACTCAAGTTATTGACAGTTCACGAGGAAAATGTTACTTTAGTTTTGGCAGCCAGACGCGTCACATCGTTTTTACTAAAAAATAATTTTTAATTCAAAATGGCAGAAAATATCGAAAGCGTCTCATCTGACTTTACTGCCGACGGTCGTATAAAGCAGATTGATCCCGCAGCGCAGGGTTCCCTGGTGGTGAGTGCTACGCTTGAAACATAATTATTATTATTA
>JBAMAX010004483.1:0-44565 GCA_037043745.1 Chymomyza amoena | reverse complement strand
ATTTTGGCGGTATGCTGAGTTTTTTTGTTGGTTTGACAATTTGACTCAAATTATTTGAGAGTTTAGAAATTAGCTCTCTCAGCTTGCAGCTGAAGCGGCTGCTCAGTTCTTATTTTCAGTTTGCTTTGTTCTTTTGGTTGCGCGTGACGTGTTCTTTATATGCGGTTTTTAAATCGTGTAAAACTCGTGGAAAAGCGTCGGAAAAGTTAAAAATTTTTATAGAAAAATGCTTAAGCCTTAAGTGTTGTGTGTGTGCATTATTACAACAATTGAGGTTGTTGTATTTTTCATGCAAATTTTGTGTACAAAGCCAATGTAACGCTGCATTGCGCAGCTGCGTCGGTTACCGTCGCGACATAGCAGCACCAGCAAAACGCGTGCGTCGGCGTCGCAGTTTTTATCGTCGTATGTGTGTGTCTGTGTTTCTTTATGTTTCATATTATTGGTTTCCTTTTTTTTAAATTTCTTTTTTTTCTGATTCTATTAAGTGCGTTTAATAAATATAATAATAATAAATAAAGAAATGAATGAATTAAATCTAAGATATGCGTCGGCGTCGCAGCTGACGTTATTTTGTGTTCGGTTTTATGCCGTTTTGTGTTTTAAATAAAAATAAAATATGAGTTATGTCAAATGCTGGTGTTTATTTTTTATATATTTTTTTAAAGTGCGTTTAATCTAAAAAATAATAAGAAAAATTAGCAAATGAGTTGCTGAAGCAGCAAGCCGCGTGCGTCGCGTCGCAGTTGGCTTCATTGTGTGTCTCTTTTTTGCTACTCTTCCTTAAATGTTTGATGTCGCTTTGTTTTTCTTTTGCAATTTAAAAAATAAATTGTCATTAAATATCCAAAAATTATTTGCGAAAATATAAATAAATAAATAAATAAAATATATAAAAAAACGTAAGCTCGTCGTGTTAAAAATTCGTGCGCCGGCATCGCAGTCAACGTCATTTATGTGTGTATATGTGTTTGTGCAATTTAATTTCAGTTTATTTGGTGCTTTTTGGCCAGGATATAACTATTAGTATATCCTGGTTTTGAGTGATAAAATAAAAAAGTGTGGCTCTTTGCTATCACTAAAGAAAAAAAAATACGCATTAATACAGTGCCAATTCATTTTATTTTTTTTATATATTTTTCTTGAGTGTAACATAAATATTATAAAAAATTACATACTAAAAATACTTAATAAATAGTATTTCATGCGAAGAAATAGTTCTTGCCGTCTACGTAAAGTAAGGTAAGTAAAATGCCATAATAATATTATAATACATTGTTTATAGGAAGTACTTTGATAATATTTTGAGCCACTCTGCCGTGCTTTATTTTCAAAACATATTTATTTGCCTTTTATCTGTTCTTAAAATCTATTGGGTCGTTCACTAAGTAATTTCGTTTTTTTAGTGCAATTTAAAAACGATTTTTTTTATTGTATAAAACATTTTATGAAATTATATATTCTCCATTTTGATTCAAAGCCTTTTGCCATCATTCGCTTATAAAATTTTTGATCATTGCAGGCAAAAAACTGGTAGAAGTGGTTTTAGACGTCCTGATTTGAGGTGAAGGTTATCCCATCCAAAAAATTTTGCAAAGACCGAAACAAATAATAGTCCGAAGGTGCTAAGTCTACAGAATATGGTGGGTGTGCTAGCACATCCCCTTTAAGATGCAAAAGCTTTTGGCGAGTCATCAAACTTGTATGAGTTTTCGCTATATCGTGGTGGAACACTACACCTTTCCTTTTCATTAATTCTGGCCACTACTGATTGAGAGCATCACTTAATTTGTTCAGCTGATCACAATACACTTCAAAATTAATCGTGATATTGTCTGGCAAAAGCTCAAAATAAACGATCCCTTTGAAATCCCACCAAACAGATAAAATATCCGTTTTTTTTTTGTGACGATCGGCCTTCGAAGTGGTTTGAGCTGGTTTATTCTTTTTTATACCATGATCTCTTGCACTTTACATTCTTGTAAACAACCCACTTTTCTTCGCCAGTACAATGCGCTTCAAAAATAGATCACTTTTTTGAAGTTTCATAAGCAAATCACAGTCGTTAATGCGACGAAGCAAATTTCGTTCTGTAAGAACATGGCGAACCCATATGTCAAGTTTCGAAATTAATCCTAGACGCTTCATGTGCTTGTGAACGGTCGCGTTAGACAAATTTAATCTTTCAGCAATCTCTCGAGTTATTATCCATTCACTTTATTATTATCCATTGTAAAATGCATTTTATCAGGGGTGCCACAGAAAACCAATTCGATTTCAATTCCAATTCTTGCAATTGCATCGAAATTGAATCGAATTGGTTTTCTGTGGCACCCCTGTATATTTTTGTGCTCTATTGCATAAAAAAAAATACAAAATTAATCTATCAGTTTCAAAGAAGTTGTGACGAATAATGAAAGGATGTAGCTATTTACTTGATAACTATTAAATACTTCCGCTATCGTTCGGTAAATGGTGTTCCGTTGACACATAGTACGTATTTAGACTCTTTTTAATTCGGTCGTTTGGAACCTACATTTCAAGAAAATGATTTACCAATAACAAAATAATATAGCTTAACGAAAATTTATACATAAAAATTAATTTTTATATTCAATCTTGCAACATGAATGAAATTTTTAGCAAACGTTGTTCAGTTTCATAAGACCTAATCGTTTTATGGGCCCAAATGTGCCAATATTCTTATAAAAGATAACAATAACGAGCAGATCTAAGTAGCTTATAGTTTTATTCCATTCCGGTTCAACTCAAGTTATTGACAGCTCACGAGAAAAATTTTACTTTACTTTTGGCAGCCAGACGCGTCACATCGCTTTTACTTTTAAAAAATATTTAATAATTTATGTGAAAATGAATGGAAACTGCAAAAGCCCCTATTCAGTCTTTAAGGCAGACAGGCGTATAAAACAGCTTGAATCTGCAGCGCAAACCGTGAATTCGGATTCCGTGGTGGTAAGTGCTACGCTTGATACATAATACATAGCACTTATGTACATAATTTTACATACTTTGGATGACACTTCTTCAGGTGGGCTACCGTGCCGCTGATTCAATAATTTTTGTGGCTGAAAAAAATGATTTAGCCGCCGAGCGCAGGTTTCCCAAAATCGTCAAAGTGGATACCAATATAGCGGCATCGTATGCAGGATCTAACTCAAATGCTCCAATTCTCATTGAATATGCAAAACGCACTTGTCAGACTAAAGCGCTTTATGATAGGGACCCCGTGACCGTGCTCGGAATAACGAAGTATAAGTTCTTTGTATACTACGAAATGTAATGCAATTGTAACTCCTGTGCAATCCCTTGCAGACATCTCGCAACTTATAAGCCACAACATATCGCTCGCAGTGACCTTCGTCCATTTGCTGTTAGCTTTTTAATCGGAGGCTTTGATTATAACAGATCGGGCCACCTATTTGCTATCGAACCCTCCGGGAAATACTACGAGTGCAAGTATTTCGCCGTGGGTCGTAACAGCGAGACTGTGAATTTCTGTCTGGAGAAGAATGAGAGCGCAGCACCATTTCAAGATGACGAATCGGCCATCATTCTTGTTGTACGCTCGCTGCTGCTGGCTAAGGTCAACAAAAGTCTTGAAGTTGGAGTGATGAAATTCAACAAATCGTTGAATTTTCTAGAAGCCGCAGCTGTAGACGAGATTGTAAAGAAAATGTATTGAATTAAGAAGAAGAGCAATTCTTAACAACAGCCTCCGAAATGAATTGTGGGCGAGAATTTTCTCGATTGGTACTTTTTTTATTATATTCGGAATCGTTTCTTTTAGAAAGATTGGGTTTTCCTTGTGCGTATTTCTTTTTCAAATGCGCGGCAAAGATTCCCAGTATCGAATTGGAATTATCAACTACTTATCGATACTTAGTGATGTTGCTTTCACTGCTACTTGTAACATATCTGCTTATCTAACTTGCTTATCTAATATTCATCAATTCTTCTTTCTCTTTTTTTGTCACAAACGCATCTAAATTTTGTTGCACCTTATTTAATTTTGCAAAAAAAACACACTGTAATAAATTGTATTTCATTAAAATATTCTTATTGTTCTTATTTTTAGGCAGCAACTGCTTGAAAATCTTAAATGAGGAAGCGAAATAACGATAGTCATATTAAAAAAGGACAGCAATAGCATACAACACAAATACTAAGATAATGACAAAGTAAAAAATGCAAAGCAAACGCCGTTGACTTTTCTGATTTCTCTTTTGTTATGACTTTCTGTGCAATTATAGGGACAGATATACAGCATATTTTATGTGTGTCCTTGTTGCTCTTGCAAAGACATACGCAATTTGCTTCTTTTTTATGAAAAATTCTGCCCTGAATGACCGAAATGTAGCCGCTTGTGCAACCTGCAAGTCATCTATACAATATTTCTGGACGCACTTGACTAGCTAGTTCTTTTATATGAAAATACCTCAACTAAATGGGAAAGAAATTATTCCTGCACAAGCAACAACAACATAACCACAAATCTAAGCCACATTTTGTCTGGTGCACTGATCCAAACGCACATTTAATTGGGAAAATTGTCAGAAATCGTTATTTTATGTATAAAATTTGAAAAGTTCTTCAAAATTTTAGCCATCGCTTAAAATTTTCTCCACCAACTTAGCCACCTCAGAGGGTTCTAGGTGCTTCAACGGCTCGTTATGTTTCATCACTCCAATTTGTAAAGAGCTGGTGACGTAAATCTTCGGTAGCGCGCGTATTACAGCCGCTATGGCTGATTCTTCATCTTTAGATGCATCGGTGCTTAAATTCTTCTCCAGCCAAGTATTAACCTTCTCGCTGTAGCGACCCACTGCATAATACTTGCGCTCATGATATTCCCCGGTGGGTTCCGTCACAAAAAGGTGGCCCTTTTTATCCTCGTCATACCCGCCTATTAAAAGGCTAAACGGATATGGATTAGGTTGGTCACCGCTACCGGTTTGTGGACGCTTTATGTTTCCAATGTGTCTGCAAGAGATTGCACAGGAGCTACGGTTATCTTTCATTAAATAATATGCAAAGAACTTACTTTGTTATACGCAACACTGTCATGGGGCCTCGGTTATTTTTCTGCTTCCGGAAACAAGCATGACGTGCAGCATCAAGGAGTTTTTCAAATGCGCGTACTTTAGATCCTGCATAAGTAACTGCAACATTTGCGTCCACTTTACGGACTCTGGGCAATTCGGCCTTTAAATCATTAACGTTAGTTTTTTTTTTAATCACAAAGATGATGCAGTCTGCAGCACGGTAGCCCACCTGAAAAAATGGCCACAAATGTATGGATGTAAAAGTATGTACATATGTATGTGTAAGTATTATGTGTGCTATGTATTATGTATCAATCGTAGCACTCACCACCAGGGAACCCAGCGCTGCGGGGTCAATCTGCTTCATAAGTCCGGCTGCAGTCAAGACTGATGAGGCGCTTCCGTTTTTTTCTGCCATTTTAAACTAAATTTTATTTATAAGTAATCTCGATGTGACTCGACCGGCTGCTAAAAGTAAAGTAAAATTTTTCTCGTGAGCTGTCAATGACTTGAGTTGAAACGGAATAGAATGAAACGATAAGCTACTTAGATCTGGTCGTTGTTGTTATCGCTGTTAAGAATCTTGGCACATTTGGTCCAAGAAAACGATTAGATCTTATCAAACTGAACAACGTTTGCTAAAAATTTCATTCATGTTGCAAAATCTAAAAATCTTATCCAATCGATAAAAACATAATATTTAAATTTTGATTAAGATATATTATTGTCTTTTTGGTAAATTATTTTGTTCAATTAGTGGTTTCAAAGGAACGAATTAAAACCCTTAACAGTTGTTAGAATCTAAATACGTGCTATGTGCGAACGGAGCAACATTCACACAATGCACTATGGGGCAAACGACCACTTTATCTGGCCAAAACCCATATTCTAAAAGTCGTTAAAAATTTTTTTTTTAACCGCAATGCATCTTAGAAACATAAATCTGTAATGTTACGTACCAAAAATTTTAACAGATCGCGCCGCTGTTTTGTTATTAGCTGTCAAAAACAGCTGTTCATAAACAAAAACAGGTGCTTGTCAAATGTAATTTTTTTGCATGCAACTTAGAACTGCTAAAATAGACTAATTAAGCAACAGAAGTGAAATTTTGAAGATGCAGCTTAACGAGAGTGGTTTGTATCATGTGTTTGTGAATTTGAATTGCCTAAATTAATTGTGCCGTTCTCCTAATTGAGTGTAATTGCTAACCATTCAACAAGCAAAAAATTGTAACAAAAATTAGTTTTCAAATAGAGCTACAAAATGAGTCGAGCTCTTTCGGCCAATAGAGTTTGTTGTTTGTGTTAGTATATTCCATCATCTTTCAAATGCATGTTATACTAAAGTGCAATTTTCCGCCCATTTGCGCAAATTTAACTTTGTAGGTCAACAACTAAGATTTGAAAATGCAAAGTTGTTTGCAACGTGGAAGGCAATGACGACGAAGACTACAAAAGAAGATGCAATATTTAATTGTTTTAAAGCGGGAATAACTGGTACCATTTCTGAAGATGAAACAAAAATTTTAGCTGATAAAGCCAAACGTTTCTGCTACCAGTTGACTTCGAATTGGGCAAAATCTAATAGAAATTTCAAGCAATTTGAAAATAAGCATGCAAAGTGGCTTAACTCAGAAACAATCATTTATATTAAAAAAAAAGTAAGACGCGTAGGACGGCCTAAAGTGCCATATACTTGCAAAAGTGGTAGAACGTAACGTAAAGAAGCAGATCTAGCACTATCAAAGAATTTTAATGTGAAATTGTTAATTCAAGCGGATATAACCGGCATTGACGTAGGCCTTATTACAAATTTAAGGACTATTTTAATATGTCTGTCAAGTCAGTTGCCAATTAATGTTGAAAGATTTCAAAGCTTCTGTTTTTGTACTGCAGAATTTATTATTGATAAATATCCTTGGCTCTCGTGCATTCATGTGACATTATAGAAAATACTGTTCTTCCAGTAGGATACTTTAGAGAGGAGGGTGCCGAGTCTCGAAATAAAATATATAAGTCTGATCGATTGCATCATGAAAGGAAAAATTATCAAGCTCTGTTAATACTTCATGTATGCCAATCGAAATCGATTTCCAAGGCAACATGGTCCTTGATAACGAAGAATATGAACAGGAACAATAGGTGCGTGCATTACACATATTATTAACAATAAAATTTAATTTAATTTATATTTCAGAAAATTTTTTTTTTTATATTTAAAAAAAGGGAGTATCCACGCCCACTTTTAACATATATACACATTTATTTGAATGTAATAAGGCAAATGAAACTAATAAAACTAAAATATGTTGTTTTATTTTAAAGTTATTAATTAATGACACTAAAAGTGGTCGTTTGCCCCATAGTGCAATGATATCGGAAGTATTTAATAGTTATCAGGTAAATGGCTATATCTTTTCATTATTCTTCAAAACTTCTTCGAAGTTTATAGTTTTATTTTCTATATATTTTCATGTAACAGAGCACAAAAATATAAAAATGCATTTTTCAAAGGAATCTGTTTTATTGGTTCCATAATTTTTTTAAATACGAATAAAGTGAAGTCGTGTGACTGTTGCAGTTCTCTCAAGTTTTGTTTAATATATTTTAATTAATAAAAACAATTAATAAATAAAAATATGATATAGTTGAGTCGGTGCCCGACAATACCCCATACCTTTTTTCTCGAAAAGAATGTTTTTTCTGCATATTGTTTCTAAGAATTTTCCAATTGGAGCATTGGCTTTTGGGGCAAAACTATATTTACTAAATATGTGCCAATTTTGATGTACATAAGTCAAAAGTTTACGTCAAAGAATTAATTTAAAGTATTTGGGATAAAGTTGTTATGGGTAAAAGAAAACACGGTAAATCAATTGCCAGGTGGAAGGTCCGCATCCAAAAGATTTGGATGGGGATTTGTTCATTAGAGCCACACGAATCAGCTTACCAAAAATTGTGATTCTAAATCGTTTATTACCATAATTAGTAAATTTAGAATATAGGAGCAGGTGAAGTAAATATTCTTCAACAAATTTATGTATATGTGGATTTGAGCGAGATTTTTCTTGGATTATCTCTCACTCTATTATTATAAAGTTACGAAATTTTTTTTTGAAACATTTTTTACAAGATCAGAATCGAATGATTGTTCATAAAGCCAAGAGGCTCCATTAAATTGAATACTTACTTCTTATGAGAATCAAAATTTACAAAATATACATATTATCTGAGACAAAAAAAATTTCCGCGGTAACAGCCACAGTTGAAAAGTAATAATAACCCGAATCAGTCGAATCGCAAAAGTCCTCAAGAGTTTATGCTTCCTCTAAATCTTGCACATAACATTTTCTTAATTTTTTTTTTGTTTACAAGCTTAGAGAATATTTTAAATTTTTTTAAAGCAGCTAACTCAATACTTTAAAATATTTTTCATTTTACGTTATTTATTATATTTTTTATTTTGTGCTTGTTATGAGTCGAGCTGACAAAACAGAAATTAAAAATTTTCGTTAAATGAGAAAAAAATTTAAAAAAAAAAACAAAAATAATTTTTTTTTTATTTACATTTTACGTGTTTTTAAAAATTTTTTATTTGTATTTTTTGGTTGTATAGTTGAATTTTGCGGTTGTCTGTTGGCATCATTCCACACTCGTCTGTCTAGTGAATTTTTAAAATAATTTCTAATCATTTTACTCATTTATGGTTAATTTAAAATTAAATTTAAGCAATTTTAAAATTTAATTTAATTTTTAAAATTAAATTTAAGCAATTTTTACATAACAAACTTTAAGTGAAAATATTTTTCTATTTTTTCTTACTATAAAATAATTAAGGCACTAAGAAAAATTATAACAAATAATTTCTACTGCATTTCTAAAAAGAACTAAGATCTTAGAAAACTTTAAAAAAATACAATTTGTAGTTTCTTTATAATTTTTTCCATTTTCCATTATTTTTTTAAACTTATGTATTTCTTATATGAAAAACTTTAGGTGAAAATATTTTTTTAATTTTTGCATATCATCAAATAATAAAAACCAAAAATGTTTTCTGCATTTCTAAATATAGTACAAAATTTTAAAAAAATTGTATTTTGTTTTAATTTTTAAAAATATTTTTTTTCCATTTTATGCTATTTTATTTATTTTTTTTTTTTTATATTTTCTGATTGTTATTTATATTTATGAATGTCCATAAAAATGAGCTATAAATACAAAAATTAAAAGTTTAAGTAAAATCAGAACAAAAATTTAAAAACAAAAAATTTTTTTTTTTTTCTTATTTTACATGGTTTTTTATTATTTTTTTTTTTTATTTTTAGCTTGCTATGATGTTCTTCCTCTTCGTGTCATTCTCCTTCCATCGTCCTTCTTCTCACGTCAGTCGACAACAACAAACCCCCAATGTAAGTGCTGTCGAATGACCAACGGAGTGTTCGAACCCGGGTCCTTTGGTTTTGCACATACTTGGCCACGTCTCTACGAACTACTCCGTTCCCGCCCGATAGAATGCAGTGGAAATTTCACACTTAAACCTATCGATGTGCTCGTTACAAAAATCAGCTACTTGTGTACTATGTATAGAATGGGTACCAACGAGTACTCACTCGTTACAAAAAGTGATTATTTTATTTGAATTTAATATGACGACTTTTGAAGATAACTGGCTGGCATTTTAATTGCTTTCGCTTTAAGCATTCATGATAGCTTGGAATTAATCCTTACAATTAATAATAATTTTGCAACATTTCAGTTTTTAAACTTAACGCGCTACGGATTCATTTATAAAAAAAAACGTGTTTTTCGCTTTTATTAATTTGTGACTAAAATACTAAATATTTGTCAACGAATTTTTTTTTTAATTTTCTTTGGAAACAGGACTATTTAAAAAAACAATATTAAATTCTTCAGTATTCACTCGTTAACTGAGAAAAATAATCAGTCGGGAAAATTATTATTATTTTTGTTTTATTGTAAATAATTGGTATTTAAAGTCAAAACCTACTTTCATTTCATGTAACGTCACGCCAAGCATAATTTGGTCTTTTGTATTTTATATTCAAGTTTTTCATATAAAAATTTATTTAAGCTTACCCTTAGTATTTAAATTAACTATAAATGTATTTTGAATATCTGTATAGGAACACGTAGCATATAGGTAATTTTAGCTGGAAGCCTTACAATATTAATATGCTTATTTCAATTATTTTTTCATAACACTTTTTTGTATTTATTGTCTTCCTACACTTGGATTTACAGAATATATTAATATACATAAATTTTACATTTACAGACAACCCTATACGTAAGATTGTATTATTTTTTAATTCGTAAAAATCATGTTTTTCTAATTCTTAAATTTTAATTATTAATTTGCACTTTGACTTTTAAAGTCTTTTTAATATATGTAAATATTAATAAGCATTTATTATAATTTCAGTTAATAATATATTGGGATGCTATTAAAGTTCTATCTTTCCGAAAAGAAACATATTTTTGGGCGAGGAAAATCTTAGAATTATTCATTTATTGAAAAAAGTATATTTGCTTAAGAAATAGCTTCTAAAGTTCTTTTGTTATTGAGCCAAACATCTAAATGGGAATTTAGATTGAACTTATACTATATTATAATTCGAAAAAATTTATGGAATATACGGAAAATAGAACTAAATATTTAAGAATCACGCTGGAATACAAACTTTAAAAAATACATACTTCTATAGAATTATTTATTGAGCTAAATATGATAAAAGCTGGTTTTTGTTTCATAAAAAATTTGCGTTTTCTTTAAGATTTTTATTTCAAAAAACCACAATCCACAATAAAAGCGTTGTAAAAATATAGAATAATGAAGAACTATTCAGATCGATTTTCCAAGGCATTATTTTTTATAGCGCGCAGGTTTGGGCTAATGTTGCAAAGTGCCAGTTGGCACCAATCAAAATACTGAAAACGATAATCAATCTTTCCTGGATTCATGCTACGATCGATCTAAACAATTTATCAAAAATTTCACTCAAGAAAGAAAGACTTCGCGAAACTTATCCCTAAGATGATACAGCTCAACATATTAATAACCTGGCCTAGACCTCTTGAGTTTTTGAATAGTTTTCTTCATTTGGATTTAGTATTGTATATTTTTTTCACAATCTATCTATATTTTTAAGAAAAAAAAGAGATTGTGATCGTGTTTCTTGATCCTAAATCATCCCAAAAAATACTTTTATACGAAGATTAACTGAACGACTTTTAAATTTGGAAACTAGAGTTATATAATCGTTACTCATTTAAAAGAGCTGAAAAACGTAGCGAGTGCGATTTTGAGCAACAATAAAAAATATATATTTAATTATGGAATATAATGGATAAAAAGCATGGAAAACCAAGTTACCATTAAAAATAATTTTAAAAAATGGCGTACGTAAAGTTGGGCACGGACGACTTTGTTGTTAGACCGCACTAGCTTGCAATAAAATCCGGTTCCTTTACAAAAAACAGAAGAATTTTTAAGCAAAATATTTTTTTTGACCATTCGTTCCTATAGGAGCATTTTCAAAAACAGTCTCCGAAATGAACTGTGGCCGGTATATTTGTTGTAAGACCGACCGTTTTTTGAACGCTTTGGTGCCGGTTTAAGCTTTTTATCGAAGTATGTCTAACTTTACATCTACTATAGCTGGATCACCATACTTGATTAAAATAGACCTCAGCCAAGAAAAAAAAAACAAAAAATAAGATACTTACACACGGTGACATGACTTATCGCCAGAAGACTTAACGCCAGAAACGATATCTGGCTTTAAGTCCGTGCTAGAAACGGTCATAAGGCCAAATATCGTTTCTGGCGTTAAGTCTTCTGGCGTTAAGTCATGTCACCCTTACATCAGAATAAATGCTTTTCAAATATAAAAAAAATAATTTTATTTTTTAAACGGTTACATTTTTGTTTTTTTCACCTTAAAATTTTTAAATTTATTGCCAACCCGCACCAAGTCTCCAGACAAATTGGCGCAGCGTCCACTGATGTCACCTCATCGTACTAGTGCGTCACTTCAACAACGCGCCACAAAAATATGTCCACGCACAGCTACCAGCATGCCCAAACATATAGATTCTATGGCGTGTACGTGGCTTACATCGGATCGGAGAACTTTATAACGGCGATATAACTTTAGTATAACAAAACCACGTTAGATTGCAACAAGTCTCCAGACAGATTGGCGCAGCTCCATTAATATAACGTCATCGCATTAGCGTGGCACTTCAGCGTAGCGCTACAACAACGTCCGGACCCAGCTACCAGCATGAGCCACCTACCCAAACATCTGGATCTTATGGCATTTAAAGATTTACAAAAAGTTGAGTTAGCGAAACTAAATTCAATTACGAAGCCCAAGTGGGATTAACCTCGGCTGAACTTTACGACATGGCAACGTCTTAGCGCAAAGGATAAAAGGGCTACGAAAATAGCTGAACCCAAAAATCCAAAGAAAAAATCATCTATGGCTGTGGAAGGTTTACGAAAAATGATCGAGGAACGCCATCTCAATTGGGCTTTTGACGCGGTGCACAAGCTGGAGGACAAGAAAATCTGAGTTTTTGCACAAGTTGCATGCGTTCGGGTCATCGGTGCCTACAAACTGATATCCCTAGAACTGAACAACGAGTGTAAATTCGTGGACTATGAGATTGACTTGCATTCTTTACCAAAGTGTTTGTCCTTTGAATTGGTCAATGAATTTTATGTCTTCTTTATGTCACATCGAAACACGTTTCCGACTTGGTTTGCTCACAGGTTGTCCTTCCTTTGTTTTCCGTTTCTGGAAATAAAATGTAAATTGTTTAAATAAAACTAAATTTTAGAAACAAATTTATTTGCTTACCTCTATGCTATTTTTATTTGGTCCATGCTTTCCATGCTTAAAAGGAGACGATCGAAGTCATTTTTTGTCCATGGCTCCTTGAAAGGTATTTTAACTCCACCACCAGCGTTCGCCAGTCACTGCAGCATTAATAATCTGCATTTACTTTGGAGGTATTATTATTGGTAAAAAATGCAAGTCATCCTTATGGACTACGAATTGCACTCACTGTTCAGTTCTAGGGTTACCAGTTTGTAGGCACCAAGCTTTTCTTTCCATGTCCTAGTGATCCGAGTGACCCGAGCGTGTGCTCCTTGTGCATGAACTTAGATTAAATGTCCTCAAGCTTCTTGTGGGCCGCATCAAAAGCCCGAATTCGATGGCGTTCCTCGATTATTTTTCAGGAAACTTCCTCAGCAATAGATGCTTTTTCCTTCGGATTTTTGGGTTCAGCATTCTTCGTGGCCATTTCTTCCTTTTCGTTGATAATACGCTGCCATGTCGTAGCTCAGTCGCGGCTGATCCAACTTGGGCTTCGTCGTCGAATCGAGTTTCACCAACTCAACTCATTGTTCATCTTTAGAAGATCCAGACGTTTGAGTAAGTTGCTGGAGTTGTGTCCGGACATATTGTTGTTGCACTACGCTGAATTCACACGCTAATGCGATGATGGATTGGTTTGGTAATAGTTCTATCGCCGTTGTAAAGTTCGCCAATCTCGATGTAAGCCAGCTACACGCCCCCGTACGAGTCCGAAGTGACGGACACCTGGGTCCTCTAGCACCATTCATCGATATCCCGATTTCAGGGTATTATCGTCTTTATGGCCAATCAACGTAGTACTAGGTATCTGTTTCTGGAAATTAAAAAATGAATTGGTAAAATAATTTTACAGCTTAGAAACACATTTTTTTGCTTACCTTTTTTTCTTTTTTGTTTGACCTAAAATTTACAAAAAATTTATTTTTTTTTTCACAAATTATTTAGAATTTTGTAGGTGTGCTCCGAACGAGAACTAAACTTAAACTGAGCTCTGTGGAAATTCGATTTAATGTTACAAAATTTGACGTTTCATTCAAACTTCGATAGGCCTACTTGGTTGGCTTAAGAAATCTTGAACAGGGCTACTTTGTTTTCTGTAAAAGTGTTAAATGCTTTTGTTTTTAATTATTTTTAATGTTAACTTGGAGTACCACGATTTTTTCCATTATATTCCATAATTAAATATATTTTTTTAATTGTTGTTCGAAATTGCACTCGCTGCATTTTTAAGCTTTTGAAATGAATAATACTAGTTTAGAAATTTAAGAGTCATGGAGAGAACCTTCGTAAAAAATTAAATTTTGGGTCGAAAAACACGAAATTCACAACCTTTTTTTTCTTAAGCTCTATTTTCGAAGTATTTCGAAAAACACGTTGGACACTTTTTTTAGTTATTCGTAAAACAGTTCTATTCCCGCTTAAAACTTCAAATAATTAAAAAAAAAATTTTTTCGAGGGCTTCTTTCGTTCTCTATTACTAAGGCGATTCGGTGTATAAATTTATCGTATTATCCCTATATTATTTTTAGGATTTTAATGTTCATACTATAAAGTTCTTATGCACAGAAATCAAAAGTAATTCAAGGGGCCTTGGTCAAAAAGTTCTTAATTCACATTTTTGGAAATAAGTTGTTTGTTTAAAAGCCCGGAACTCAGCTATTTATCCGTCTTCCTCTGAAACAACCTTTTTGTGGCAATCTCGAAAAGTTTCGGCTTAATTTGGTTCAGCTTTTCGTTATAGTCAACTTATAAAAACTTATGAGTTTCCCCGTCATTCTACGAAAAAAAAGCAAGGCCATACAAATAGCTTACGTCACACCAAGGAATAATTTGAATTTGAATAAGTAGATTCTTCCTTGGAGCGCTTCATTAAGTGCATATATTATGTAGGTATAATAAGGTTTCTGCTAGGCTGGCCACATATTTGGTTTCCTTGCTTTGGGCGCTCAGTCAAAATATTTGTCATGGGTCACTACAAAGGCTAATTCGCAACAAAGAGCTTGTCTTGACGGCATACCTGCCGAACTGCTCCAATTGGGGACGCAGCTTGTTGCCGAAACATTGCACCCACATTTCACTCGCATATGGGAGACTGAATGTGTGCCCTCATCTTGGAAAGCAGGACTAATCATCAAGCTGCCAAAGCAAGGTGACCTTACTGACTGCAACATATGGCGAGGAATAACTCTGCTAAACACTAGTTACAAAATACTTGCAACTTTACTGAACGATCACCTTCAAGAAAAAATAGAGCCAACAATTCCCGATGAATAGGCAGGCTTCATACCATACAGGAGTTGTGTAGACCAGGCTAATACACTACGCATAATAACCGAACAAGCTGTGGAGTGGCGCACACCACTGTACCTCCTGTTTATCGACCTCAAGAAGGCCTTCGATTCAATAGACAGAGCAGCGATATGGATTTACAATCATATCGATAGCAAAAGCTATGTACGACGATGCAGTCTTGGCGGTACTACACAACGGGAAAATTAGTACACCTTTCCAAACAAGCACCGGTTTTAGGCAAAGATACGTCCTATCACCATTACTATTCAATGTAGTAGTTGACGAGGTTATGAGAGATGTATGCAGGTCTATGCGTGGGATTACGTAGAGTCTCACCGGTCAGTTGAAAGACCTGGATTACGCGGACGACATTTGTCTCATCTCTCATAAGCTAAGTGATATTCAAGCCAAAGTGAATGATCTCGAGATTCTTGCCAGCACAGTTGGACTCTCGATAAACCCATCCAAAGCCCATGCGATGCATCTCAACCACACCAGCCAAGGCAGCAGTACCATCTGCGGAAACACTATCGACTTTGTCGATAGTTTCTTATACCTTGGCACCACAATTTCCACCAGTGTTGGGGTGGATGAGGATATAGAGAATCGTCTAAGCAAAGCGCGATCAGCGTTTGGACGCTTATTCCGCATATGAAGAAAACAGCAAATAAGCAGAAGAACAAAGCTGAGGATCGTCAATGCGAGCGTCAAGTCCATCTTGTTGTACGGCAGCGCGACGTGGCTGGCCCCGCAGAGAATGACATCAAAAATACCATCATTCGTCAATAATTGCCGTAGAATTATAACAGGACGCGGAACTATTGCACTACACTAGTGAAGTTCCTATCTGTAACTAGATAAGAACACGCAAGTGTCGTTGGATTGGCCTTGCTCTTAGAAAAGACTGAAACAGCAACGTCAGGATGTCTTTGGAATGGAACTCCCAAGGAAGCAGACGAGTGGGAAGGCCAAAGGCAACCTAGCGTCGTACAACACTAAACGAATTGTCCCAATACAACATCACCTGGGATACAGCAAAGCTAACTGCACCAAACAAAATCCGGTGGAAGTTCTATGTGAAGTCCTAAGCTCCCTGGAGGAGTACTAAATGAAAAAAAAAAACCAAAACTTCAAAGGCTTTTGAGACTGATTGATCTTTAAAACAAAGTCAAGAGACTGTTGACGGTTCATTAAAAAATAATCTTTTATTTTCATGTGCATTTATTTTACTAATTTGACATTTAACCCAAAGCTTGCTATATTCTTCGTAGACTTGTGATCCAAAACTTGGGTAATGACCTTGGGCGAAGATTTACGCATTTGCAACACCTTTGCGACATAGATCATCTTTTCACAAATAGCAAGCGCCTAAAATAGAGTATTGATGAGTTGACATCTCTTTTCACTTTTCTGCTTAATTTAGAGCTCTGAGAGTAAAAGTTACGAAGATCTTAAGAGTTTAAGCGCTAAAGAAATAACAGCTGCGTTATATAATCTCCATAAAAAAGATGACACGAGATGACATTGACAGAACCAATATACCTACCACAAACGTCATCCCAAGACTACATAAAACTTAATTGCTGAAAAATAAAGACGACGCGAGATGACAACATTGAGTACAACACAAAAGACATTATGAAACTAGAATAAAATAAAATCAAGTCCAAGAAAATTTGAGTGTAAGGATAGCTTTTATTTAAATATGCGTAAATGTTTATGGTCATCTCTTATTTAGTATCTGGTATCTGTTATTTCGTATCAGATCTCCGCAACAAAATCGAATGAATGCAAATCGTCACACCTCCGCGTGAGGCCCTCCAACGCGGTTGCGCGGTACCATCTTCGATTTTGTTATATTATTGTAGTTAAGCGATCAACAAAATTAAAAGTTTGTTTCTTCAAGTTTAGCCCCATCTAAAAATATTAAACGTTAGTCCTAGTTCCAAAAAAAATGTCTTTTGTACTTACATATTAAGTTTGTTTAGAGCGCATTGTAAGTAAAAAAATATTTGCCAAAAACTTGCCTTAATTCATTTTTTTTTAACTTAAAATTTTTAATTTTTTAGTATTTTGGCCTCTTTGAAGCAAAGTCGAAACGTGTACTGAGCTCTGTAGAAATTAGATTTAAATGAAAACTTTGACATTTTAAAATATGATTAACAGGGCTACTGTGTTAAATTGTTTCAGGGAAGAGAGTGTTTTTTTTTTGTGGCAACTCTGTCAAATCGGCTAAGGAACCCATGAACCACCGAAAATCGTCTGTTTGTAAAGATATTTGAACTAAATTCGGCATTCAGATCTTTTTAAAGGTATTAAAGCAATTTTTGCTTAAAAATTCTTCTGTTTTTGGTTGGAACCGGGTTTTATTGCAAGCTAGTGGTAAATCCCAAAGTCGTCCACGCCCGTCTTTACGTACGCAATTTTTTAAAATTATTTTTAATGGCAACTTGGAGTACCATGCTTTTTTTTCCATTATATTCCATGATTAAATATATTTTTTTTTAATTGTTGTTCGAAATCGCATTCGCTACTTTTTTCAGCTCTTTTGAATGAGTAACGAGTATATAGCACTAGTTTCCAAATTTGAAAGTCATTAAGTTAATCTTCGTATAAAAGTCTTTTTTGGGATTGATTTTTGGATCAAGAAACACGACATTCGCAAGGATGATTTTGGATCAAGAAACACGACATTCGCAATCTCTTTTTTTTCTTAAAAATATAGATAGATTGTGAAAAAAATATTCAATACGAAAGACAATTGAAGAAGTTAGCTACTAAGAAAACTATTCAAAAACTAAAGAGGTCTTGGACAGGTCATTAATATGTTGACCTGTATCATCTTAGGGATAAGTTTAACGAAGTCTTTCTTCCATGAGTGAAATTTTTGATAAATTGTTTAGATCGGTCGTTGCATGAATCCAGGAAAGATTGATTATCGTTTTCAGGATTTTGATTTGTGCCAACTGGAGTTTGTTTAGACGACACTTTGCAACATTAGCCCAAACCTGCGCGCTATAAAAAATAATGCCTTGGAAAATCGATCTGAATCTGATTCTTCATTATTCTATATTTTTACAACGCTTTTATTGTGGATTGTGTAGACTTTTATTATTTATTTATTGTCCGCATCAATAAAATTTGGATGTGGATTCGTAAATCAGCTTACCAAAAACTGTGATTCGAGGTCACTTGTAACCATAATTAGATAGAGTCAAAAATTGACGCAGTTTATAAGCAAGGGGTTGTGAAATTTGTACATTTATGGCTATAACTTTTGCTGTATAAATATATCCGATATTCTGTTCATTTTTGACATACGGATGCATGAGACCATTGCGCATCGCTCTGTAATTCAATTTCAGATCAAAAAATTAAACGGTGTGATTTAAAATCGCGAAATGCTACTGCAGGGGAACGGAAGAAGATATTGCATTGATTCAACAACACTTCATCTTCTCAAAAAATATGTTTATAAGGCGGTAAAGTTTCGTATCTCTAGCTCTTATAGTCTCAGAGATCTAGGAATTCATACAGACGGACGGACAGAAGGATATGGTTCAATCGCTACCCGACGTTATGATAAGCATTTTAGTATAAAGGACTTGGGGTCTGCCACACCTCCTTCTGTGTATTACAAACATTGCACAAATCTAGTATACCCTTAGTACTATAAAAACCTTAACTTTTATTTATGTGATTGTCAGACAAAAAAATAAATTTTAAAAAGTTCCCATTTTCAATTAACATAAACAGACGAAACTAAAATTTGTTTTCTAACTTCTGACGAAATTTTCAAGTTGCAAGCGGTGTTTTAACTGCTGTTTTATTTGTCAAATATATATACATTGTGTGCATTTTAACAAATTATAAACGAAAATGTTACGTGTATCCCAAATTTTGCCCAATATCGCTCGTCGTGTGGTTGCAGCCCCAGTGAACATTTCGGGCGCTTCTAGCAAGTTCCGCAACATTCAGCCAGCTGGTAACCATGGATTGCTGGGTCAATTGCGTTACAAATCTGGTGAGGTCAAGGGCGCCGTTATCGGCATTGACTTGGGCACAACAAATTCATGTTTGGCCGTCATGGAAGGCAAGCAGGCTAAAGTCATTGAAAATGCTGAGGGAGCGCGTACTACACCATCTCACGTGGCTTTTACAAAGGAAGGCGAACGTTTGGTTGGTATGCCAGCTAAACGTCAGGCAGTAACAAATTCGGCCAACACTTTCTATGCTTCAAAACGTTTGATTGGCAGAAGATTTGACGACCCAGAAGTTAAGAAAGATATCACTAACTTGTCATATAAGGTCGTTAAGGCTTCAAATGGTGATGCCTGGGTATCGTCCACCGATGGCAAAGTTTACTCACCCTCACAAATTGGCGCATTTATATTGATGAAAATGAAGGAAACTGCAGAGGCCTATCTGAACACACCCGTAAAGAATGCTGTGGTTACCGTGCCTGCTTACTTCAACGACTCGCAACGTCAGGCTACCAAAGATGCTGGTCAAATTGCTGGCCTTAATGTGTTGCGTGTAATAAACGAACCCACGGCGGCGGCGCTAGCCTACGGCATGGACAAAACTGAAGACCAAATTATTGCTGTTTACGATTTGGGCGGCGGAACCTTTGATATTTCTGTTTTGGAAATCCAGAAGGGCGTTTTTGAAGTAAAGTCCACAAATGGTGATACACTTTTGGGTGGTGAGGATTTCGATAACACGATTGTTAACTTCCTGGTAGCTGAGTTCAAGAAAGATACTGGCATTGATATTCGCAAGGACAATATTGCCATGCAACGCTTGAAGGAAGCGGCTGAAAAAGCCAAGTGCGAACTGTCGTCTTCTCAACAAACTGACATCAATTTACCCTACCTTACCATGGACTCTGCCGGCCCACAGCACATGAACCTTAAAATGACCAGATCCAAGCTGGAAAGTCTTGTTGGTGACCTTATTAAGCGCACTATTCAGCCTAGCCAAAAAGCGCTATCTGATGCTGAAGTTTCCAAGACTGAGATTGGCGAAGTGCTGCTTGTCGGTGGCATGACTCGCATGCCCAAGGTGCAGTTGACAGTGCAGGAATTGTTTGGACGTCAGCCTTCTCGTTCTGTAAATCCCGATGAGGCAGTTGCAGTTGGCGCAGCTGTACAGGGAGGCGTGCTCGCTGGCGATGTTACAGATGTGCTTTTGCTTGATGTTACTCCATTGTCGTTGGGCATTGAGACCTTGGGCGGTGTTTTCACACGCTTGATTTCGCGCAACACTACGATTCCAACCAAGAAATCGCAGGTCTTCTCAACAGCTATTGATGGTCAGACACAAGTGGAAATTAAAGTGCATCAAGGGGAGCGTGAAATGGCCAATGATAACAAACTATTGGGTGCCTTTACATTGGTTGGCATTCCTCCAGCGCCACGTGGTGTGCCACAAGTAGAGGTTGTTTTTGACATTGATGCCAACGGTATTGTACATGTGTCAGCTAAGGACAAGGGCACTGGCAAAGAACAACAGATTGTTATTCAGTCTAGCGGTGGATTGAGCAAAGATGAAATTGAGAACATGATTAGGAAGGCCGAGGAGTACGCCAGTTCTGACAAGAAGAAGCGTGAACTCATTGAGCTTGTAAACCAGGGTGAGAGCATAGTGCACGATACAGAGACCAAAATGGAGGAATTCAAGAGCCAATTGCCTGCTGAGGAGTGTGAAAAACTGAAAAAGGAGATTGCGGATTTGCGCACATTGCTGGCCAATAAGGAAACATCTGAGCCAGAGGATGTGCGTAAGGCGACCAGTGCCTTGCAGCAGTCTTCATTGAAGCTCTTCGAGATGGCATACAAAAAGATGTCTGCCGAACGCGAAAGCAGCGGAGGTGCCACCAGCAGCGATAGCAGCAGCAGCAGCAGTTCGAGCGATACTTCTGGCGAGACCAAGAAGGAAGAAAAGAACTAAATTAGGGAACCATAGTTTATAGTTGTTGTTTCCTTATTTAATAATTACCGAATTTCAATTTCGATTAAGTCATACACATCATAGCAGTTTTTAACCCATTTGAATATTGCCACACACAGACAAACTTGGAACGACATTTACCCAATTGTATAGTTTGTAATGCGACGACAGCCAATATGCCGATGACTCTAAGCGACTTTACTGAGTGCATATAATTTTAACTGTTTGATATGCGCTTCAGTCGAGTGCTCATCATGTCGAGAAGATATATACATAGGCACTGCGTATTTTCGTAGATGTGTTGTGTTTTCTAGTAACATTTCGCTTATTTTTTACTTTACGTTTATTTTAAACTAGTTGTAGTTATATAACAAACACAGCACAATTAAGGAATGTAAAGCAGCTGCAGTATGGAGACATGCAAATTGGAGGTCTTACATTAAGCAGAATTTTAAGTTTGGTTTCCAGTGGCTAACCAAATAGACTGGGTAAAACGCAATTAAAAGTTGAAAAAAAAAACAGTCAACGTATACTAACACCCTAAGAAATTCCATAAAGCTGATATTCGATTTTTGACGGAAAAGTTTCAATTTTGCATATACAAAATCATAAGCTATCATATTTACTTAGAAAATGCAAGCGCAAAGTAAAATTTCGATACGATTTTTGATTTAGAAATGCTTCCAGAAATTTCGATATTGTGAAGTATTCGTTAAGAGCGAGACAGAAGTAGCACTAGAAAAACGCATTCTCCTTTTCTTTTACACTCACACCTAATAATGATAACTACAAGAGAACCTTCTATTGGTACTTCTGACATCAATTTCGATCGTCCCACATAGTCTAGTGGTTAGGATACCCGGCTCTCACCCGGGAGACCCGGGTTCAATTCCCGGTGTGGGAATTCGCGTATCTTTTTTTTTTTTAAATTTATTATTTTTGGCAATATTTTTTACCATAGATGAATCATCAAACTCACAAAACTTTATAAATCATTCCCAAAAAACTTGAGAATATCGCTTTTCTTATTTGTGTTCAAAATGGTTCAAGTGTGAAATTTCTATTGCATACTTTAGTGGGCATCGGTGCAGTAAAAAAAAACTATGTAAAATGCAAAAAAAAAATAAATACATAAACTAAGTACATTTTTTTTTTATTTTTTAATAATTTCTCGTTCGTTTTTAATATATTCTCATTTTAATTTTTTTATTTTCAGCTCATTTTTGATGGACTCATTCATAAATATAACAAGCCGATACTATTTGAAAATACCAATGTGAGTTGGATCACACGGGAGATGTGTAAACCTTGAAGAATTTTGTAAGTTGCAGGTAGTTATGCGTTCGGTATATTTTTTGTCAATTTAAAGTACCTAAACTTTCAGTATTGGGTAAATAGAATGGAATATGGGGGATTTGTTTATTTTATTTTATTATAGTTATACTTAAAAATATAGCTTAAACATATAAAAGTAAATTTATATAAAAATATAAATGAAAATTGTTTAAAAATAAAAATAAGAAAACCAACTCAAGAAATTTCCTCCACAACGATTTGAGAATTCGGGGTCTCATTTGTCCCAGCGCCCTTAATCGCTGAGCCAACAACCATTGCCTTAGTTCGATGCTTAATTACATATTAAGAATTTTTGCACCAATACACTCATAGCCCACACCGATACGATCTTAGTCGCTTTTGCATATGTATTGTGAAACGAGATTTTTACCCCATAGCCAAAAGATGTTTACCCAACAAAAAGTTGTCAATTTCGTGTTTCTCGACCAAAAATTATTTCAAAAAATACTTTTATACGAAGGTTCTATCGATGACTATAAAATTTGTAAGCTAGTGTTATCTACTCGTTACTCATTCAAAAGAGCTGGAAAAAAGTAGCGAGTGCAATTTCGAACAACAATTAAAAAAATGTATTTAATTATGGAATATAATGGGAAAAATCATGGTACTCCAAGTTAACATTACAAATAATTAAAAACAAAAGAATTTAACACTTTTCCAGAAAACAAAGTAGACCTGTTCAAGATTTCTTAAGCCAACCAAGTAGGCCTGTCGAGTTTGAACGAAACTTCAAATTTTGTAACATTAAATCGAATTTCCACAGAGCTCAGTTTAAGTTTTATTCTCGTTCGGAGCACACCTACAAAATTCTAAATAATTTGTGAAAAAAAAATAATTTTTTGTAAATTTTAGGTCAAACAAAAAAGAAAAAAAGGTAAGAAAAAAAATTTGTTTCCAAGCTGTAAAATTATTTTAACAATTTATATTGTTTTTCCAGAAACAGATACCTAGTACTACGTTGATAGGCCATAAAGACGAGTGTATTCTAGAATCGGGATATCGATGAATGGTGCTGGAGGACCAAGGCGACCGTCACTGAGGATTCGTACGAGGGGCGTGTAGCTGGCTTACATCGAGATGGGAGAACTTTTCTGGCACCAATAAAATTTTTTTTTAAATGGAATATAAAATGGGTAAGAAGCGACTTTCTGAAATGTCGAATAATAAATAATAAGACCCATCTAAATAGTGAGAAGTCGAACGCTGCATGAGCCCCAATAATAAAACAAAGCAAACACAACCGACACCCTTGGCTAATGGAGTTCCAGCAAAAAAAAACATTCAAGCTCCCATGGCTTGTCTCTGCTGAAAGCAGGCATAATTTCGGCTTGGCAATTGAATGCACTACAAATTTTCGAGAGGTCCATTCATATTAACTCCTCTGTATGTGATATAGTATGTTTTGTTACTTTGGCAGCTCATGTATATTTTTTGGAAATGGCGACGAGAACGACGACCTGCTGGCTGCATTTCGCGCTCCGGAAAACTACTCCATGTACGGGTATACCGACGATCCAACACGTCTATGTGTTCGTAATGAATCTCGTCATATCGTTTAGGAACCATTTCTTCTTTTTTATTACCATAGCGTTGTTCATACATCGGAAGTACTTTGTTAACTTTATAGTCCTCAGCCGTTTTCAATTCCCTGGCCATCTGGTCCTTTGACAATTTACCCCATTCTATTGGTTTTCCAGTTGCACGCTTGGTCATGTGACGTATCTGGGTAAGAGAGCTGCTGCTCTTTAGTAACAAAAAGTTGCTCACCAACAGTTTTGTAGAGTTTTTTATGTTTAACATGTTAAAAAAAATATATATATTATAAATATAAGAACTGAAATTTATTTATTTATTGTATTTTTCTGTATTTTATGGAACACAATTTCGTGGTGTTCGAGAGACGTTTAGAAATAAATGGCTTATAATGAGTAGCTTACAAGTTCATTGGAAATGATAGTCGGAGCTGTGAGCAACGGAACTGTGAGCAAACCAAGTCGGAAACGTGTCTCGATGTGACATAAAGAAGACATATTATTCATTGACCAATTCAAAGGACAAACACTTTGGTAAAGAATGCAAGTTATCCTCATGGTGCACGAATTTACACTCATTGTTCATTTCTAGGGATACCAGTTTGTAGGCACCGGGCGAGCTTTTCATGTCCTAGAGACCCGAGTGGCCCGAGCGAGCGCAACTTGTGCATAAACTCGGATTGGCTGTCCTCCAGCTTCTTCTGCACCGCATCAAAAGCCCAAATTCGTTAGCGTTCCTCGATCATTTCCGTGAAACTTCCAAAGCATTACATGATTTTTCTTTTGGAATTTAGGGTTCAGCATTTTTCGTGGCCCTTTTATCCTTTGCGCTAGGACGTGGCCATGTCTTAAAGTTCTGTCGAGGTTGGTCCCACTTGGGCTTCGTAGTTGAATTTAGTTTCGCCAACTCAACTTTTTGTTGATCTTTAAATGCCATAAGATCCAGATGTTTGGGTTGGTTGCCCATTCTGGTTGCTGTGTCTGGACAAATTGCTGTGGCGCTTTGTTGAAGTGACGCACTAGTACGATGAGGTGACATCAATGGACGCTGTGCCAACTTGTCTGGAAACTTTGTGCGGGTTGGCGATTGGCGGTGATGTCCGCGCCTTGTGAATAGGTTGGAAACATTGTAAAAAATCCGTCCACACAATATGACATATTGTACAACCATTGTTTAAACAAAAAATGATCAATTTGCAACAAATTTAGAAACGTGTAAATAAATTTAAGGTACGAAAGAAAACAAAAATAAAAATGTGCACCATTTATAAAATAAAATTATGTACTTTTTTTATATATGAAAAGCATTCACTACTTATTTGTTTCTAAAGTAAAGTATCTATCGTAAAGTTACCCCAGAGAAAATAAGGAATTTAGTCAGAGGTTTAATCAGCTGGAAAAAGCCATACAAGATATTAATTTTAGGCTTAAATTTTAAAGCTTTTCGGGTGGCGGCTTGAAGGTTAATTCCAAAATGAATAATTCGGGCATAAAAATCGGAGAACTTTTGAGATAAGACTGTTCCTACTTAGGAAATACTATCACTTGCTAGTAACCAAAACACATATAAGTCCTAGACAGAAGATTTATATTCCATTTTACTAATCACCCCATAATACCACTAAAGGTAAGGGGTCTTTATTGTCGAATCGATGCAGTAAATGCAGATTCAAGCTGCTGCTGTGACTAGCGACCTCTAGTGGTCAAGTAAAAATAGCTTCTATGTACTTTTCCCCCAAAGAGCCCTAGACAAAAGATGACTTTGATCGTCAGCATATTTATCGCAGGATGCGAATTTCTTGCAAAGCTCCATTTGTGGGATAACATGAGATTATTTTCATGCCAGATTATGGCAACTGAAACCTGGCCCACATTCTATTCAAACAATATTCGGAATACACCCTCTGCACTGAATTTCTTCATTGTCAGTGGTATGGACTGTGGAGAATTTTCTAATGACATATCTCACTACTATAATTGCCATTTAGAATTTGCAATTAATAATTTAAAAATAAAAAAGTTAGGACTCCATAATGATAATTTTTGTTTGCTGGGCTTCCAGCAGCGATCGGATAGGTTTAATATATTTTAAAATTTTAAAGCGCTCTATAGGAAATATTCAATCCATAACTGTGGAAAAATATTTGCATATTTGCAAAAAGAAAATTAATTTATGCATTTATACAATTTATGAATTAAAAAAAAAAAATGATTTATATAAAAATTATTTTTTATTTATTAATTTAAATATTTTATACAATAATAAACTTGAGAACTGGAGTACTGGCAATAGTGTGACTCAAATTTAAATTTAAGTAAATATTTTATCGTTTGAAATAATTTTTTTTAAACATTATTGCGGGTAGTCAAGTGTGGAGTTAAATTTCAAACATACCTCCAAGATCGAACTAAAAAAATTATAAAACAAAAATAACAGATAAAAGATTATTTTTTTAATCAATAATATAAAATTTGTGTGCTACTACCAAGAGAGGCAGCTTAATCAAATTATAAATTATTTAAAAACAAAAGATAATGAAGGACTAAACAGAAACCTTTATAAATATAATATTTTTCAAAATTTAATATAATATATATAATAATAGAGACCAAAAAAAGTATTTTGGCAAAACTGAGCGAAATGTATTACCGCTTATATCTTAAATCTGAGAGAAGTTACGAAATCCATTTTACTTTTGAGAGATCGAATCTATTATTAGCTTTCAGTGAGCAAAAAATTGCACTAATAACGATTTGCATTTTTTTAACATTTTATTTTTAATGTGAGATGATTAATTGCAGTTTCTTTGAATTTCTTTATGAAATAAATTTAAGAAAAAACAGCATAAATCTTTAATTAGTAGAAGAAAAGTTAGTAAACACCAAAAGGTCCCCAGTTTATTTATTACTTGAAATTATTTAAATGAATATTTTTTCCCAGATGTTTAGATTACAGCTCGAACCTACTTTGCTCCAAGTTACAGTGGCCTATGCTTATAGTTCGATGGCAATTGTGGTGTTGTTGCTCTCGAATTATATTTGGAGAAGAAAGAAAAAAGCGGCAACAAACAACTTATAACTCACCCATAACAAGCAAAAAAATCAAAAAAAAAACTTAAAAACAATGTAAAATGTAAAAAAAAAATAAAAAATGTAAAAAAAAAGAAGTAAAATAACAAGAGGTTAGCAAAAATAATAATAGTATAATAATAATTAATAAAATAATAATAATAATAATAATAGCAAATTTCCACTAAGACCCTCTAGAATTTTCGTAAAAATTATTAGTTTTTTAATTTTTCTTTAATGAACAGAGTCAGCGACTAATCGTTAGTCAAATCATATTATTTTATAATAAAAAAATATAATTATTTATTTTGAGTTCAAGTTTTACATACTATATGTGTACAAATTAGCTTAATTGTTTAAATTAACCATAAATGTATTATGCATGTCTGTATAGGTAATCATGGCATATATATGATGTTTTAATTGGAAGCCTTACAATATTTATTTGCTAATTCGAATTTTTTCCTGAGAAGATGAAGTTTGTTGAATCATATCAATACCCCGCATTAGAATTTCGCGGTTTTTGGCAACGCCGCTTAATATTTTCATTTGAAATTTAAAAGATTGATGCGTTTTGGTTTCACGCATGTGTGTCTTAAAATCGGACAAACACAGCAAAAGCTATAGTCAAAAATATACAGACTGAGTCAATTTTTGACTTAACCTAATTATGGTTACATGTGACCTTGAATCACAATTTTCGGTAAACTGATTCATGTGGCTCTAATGAGCAAATCCACATCCAAATTTTAGCGATACGGATCCCCACCACCCGCAATCGATTTACCGTGTATTCTCCCACACTCAACATATCAACTTGAAACTTATCCTATATGCTTTAAATACATTCTTTGACGTAACTTTCGAGTTTCACCACTATCAGTGAAAATTCACGGAGCTAAATTCCAGTTGGAAAGTTCTTTGGAGGAATATGGAGAAAAAATGTTTTTGAGAGAAAAAGTAAAGGGTATTCCAATGTCAAGCACCGCTTCGATTGTAACACATTTTTTTGAAATATTGTTTTCGTTAATAAAAAGGAAACTGAAAATTTGTATTTTGAAAAATGTTTTACGACTTTGGTAACTTCAATCATGTGTTGAAGTACTGTTAAGAGCACATCAACACCTTTCGATCTAATCATACAAAATGTTGTTCACGAAATAACGAATAAATAAAAATAATACCCATAAACTCTATTTTTGAAAAATTCTCGATTATTTTACTATTTGTTAGTCCAAGTTGTCCACGTTTTGAGATATTTGTTTTTGAAAAATTTTTGAAATTTTTGTTTATTGGAAAATAATTTTTATTTTTCAATATTGCTAATACAATAGTCGAAAAGCGTCACTCATTCCGGTCATTTCAAATGTTTAACCGTCCAAATCCATCCACTTTTACAAAAAAAAATTCACATTTAAAAAAAAAGTGACGTTAAAAATCGATATTTAACTTTAAAACGAAAATGGCAAAAAGTCAGAGAAAAAAATGGCGGACGTAAAGTCGGGCGCGGACGACTTTAGGATACCCTGTACCACTAGCTTGTAATAAAGTCCGATTTCTTCACAAAAAACCAAAAACAGAAGAATTTTTAAGCAAAAATTTTTTTTGGCCGATCGTTCCTATGGGAGCTATATGATATAGTCAACCGATTTCGATCAAATTTGGCACATTGCTTAAGTGCTCTAAAAAATTTCCAAACGCCAAATCTGGTTACGATATCTTTATTAAAAAACGAAATATAGCGAATTTTTCTTTAAAAAAGTTATTTTGGCCGATCGGTCCTATGGGAGCTATATGATATACTCCACCGATTTCAATAAAATTTGACACAGTTCTTAAATACCATAAAAAAGATCTGAATGCCGAATTAAGTTCAAATATCTTTACAAAAAAACGAAACACATCGAATTTTGTATAAAAAACGTGTTTTTGGACCGATTGGTCCTATGGGAGCTATATGAACTAGTCAACCGATTTGAATTAAATTTAGTATAGTGCTTAGGAACTATAAAAAACTTAAGAATGTCAAATTTGGTCTCAACATCTTAACAAACAAACGAAACACAACAAATTTTGTTAAAAAATCGATTTTTTGGAAGATCGGACCTATGGGAGCTATATGATATAGTCAACCGATTTTGTTCAAATTTGGCACATTGCTTAAGTGGTCTAAAAAATTTCCAAACGCCAAATCTGGTTACGATATCTTAATTAAAAAACGAAATATAGCGAACTTTTCTTTAAAAAAGTTATTTTGGCCGATCGGTCCTATGGGAGCTATATGATATAGTCAACCGATTTTGATCAAATTTGGTAGAGTGATTGGGAACTATTCACTACTATTCACCCTGATCATATTTTAGGTAACTTTGGGATGTCTCCGACGTCTCCTTCTATATGTTACATACATTTTCGGCTTGCACAAACTTAATATACCCTTAGTACCATACGGTACAGGGTATAAAAATAATGAAATGGACCAAGAAACAACATTTTTCAGTTTCATTGAAATCTAAAATCATGTCCTGCGTGGACCGGGTGTTTTGAAATGGAAGGGGTCAATAAAATGGTGTCTCTTTTCATGAGAAGCATCTCTTGTAGTGTTGGCCACTTCCATTTGTGGGGTGTACACCCTGTATATGCTACGGTTAGGCGGCAAACTTATATTCTTAATAAACTGTCCTGAAAAGTTCCCTAACTGGAAATTTCTCTACTAGCAAGGAGGGTGCATTTCTTGTAAGTCCCAGCGCAATCTCAAAGAAGTGGTAAATTAGTTTATTTATTTATTTATTTGAAAGTACAGTAGCGGACAAAATATCCGGACACCTGATTTGCGCTTGTAAATGCGAACTTTGAAGCGTCGCACAGTGGCTCGGCAGCCGCAAAAGCGTTGCAAAAATCAAAATTTTGATGTAATCGTTTTATTAAACCAATACATGTATCTTATTTAGAATTTTCCAAGGATCACGAATATATAAATTTTATTCAATTCGGCAGAATAGCTTAGTTCCTACATCCGCTCAAAGATGAGTATATTTACAACTACAAAAAAATCTTAATTTTTGGAAAAAATTTAATGTTTAAAGTTGTTTTGTAAAAAAACAATGCAGCCAATTGCTATTTTTTTAATTTCTATAAAAAGGTATATAAAATTTAAACATAAACGAAAAAAAAACAGTTTCAATCTTTTCTAGTTTTTTTATTATTTCCGTTTGCCTGAACCACTATATTTGGGCCACTTTTTCAACTTTGGAAGAAAATAAAAAAAAACCCAATTTTATGTACTGAAAGTCGATTGCCCCAAATATGGATATGGTAACTAACTGATGGAAACTCATCCCGCAAGTTCTTTGAAGAACACAAAACTTCGTCAGAAATAACTGGAGTGGATGAAGATATCATTAAAAGATTGGGTACTATTTTAAATATTCTGAACTGTAAGGAAAAAATTAACGGCAGTAAATTTGGTGAATATGCGACTAAGACTGCAGAGCTGCTACTGGAAAAATATCCGGGAAAGAAACTAACTCCCACACTTCACAAAATTTTGGCACATGGCCAATCTATAATAGAATATCATTGCCTACCCATTGGGGAGATGTCAGAAGAAGCCCAGGAATCAAGAAACAAGGATTATAAAAAATTCAGAGCCATAAATACTTGTAAAATATCGCGATCAAGGGAAAACCAGGACCTTTTTAATATGTTGGCGGCCACATCAGATCCACTGGTTGCATCCCTTAGATATGTGCGATCCAACACTGAATTGCCAAGTAGTTATTCAAAAGAAATGTTAAGTCTTTTAGATATCCCCTCAAATGTAAATGTTGATGATTATTTTACAAAATATGCTGATATGCGAACAAATATATAATTAAAATTTTCTTCATAAATATGGCGAATATTGCACAGGCAATAAAATCCAACTTCAACAACATATTGCGCAGCTCTCAGACATCGTATCATCACATATGAGTACTTATTTTAAAGCCTGAACATATTCCTTGTAACTACAATTTATTTCATTAAAATATCTTAATTGGATTAGAAAATATGCAAAAAATATGTACATATTGTTCAAGAGCGAATATTGCACAGTCCACAAAATCCAACTTGAACAACAAATTGCGCAACTCGTAGATATCGTATCACCATGTATGAATACTTATTTAAAAGCCTAAAGATTTTTCTTTCAATTGCAATTTAATTCATAAAAATATCTCAATTTGTTTAGAAGATATGATTTTTGCAACGGATTTTCAGCTTTTGAGCCACTGTGCGTCGTGGGCGCCGCATAAAAGTTTCGATCGACTTGAAATTTTTTAGTTGTTATCGGTGTTATTTATCTTTTAATAAGTGATAAGTTTTATGATCTCAAAGCTGTCTGAGAAACGAAAAAAAAATTAATCGTGATAAATGTCTCAAATGACTGATTTGCATAAAGGAGCCATATTGGCTCTGCGGTCAGAAAACTTGAGCCTCCGTGCTATAAGTGCTAAAGTTGGATTCAGCAATTCTTCGATAGGCCAATTTTTTTATAATTATGACGGATCCGGCAGCTTTAAGAGAAATCCTGAAGACATAAGGACCGAATTTGTCTAGTCTGGAGGAGTCAAAACTAGCACAAGGACTGTGCGAAGACGCCTCGTTGAGGCAGGACTTAAGGCTCGCCGGCCAGCAAAAAAACTGGTCTTAACTTTAAAAATGCGTCAAAAAAGGCTACAATGGGCTAAAATCCACTAATTTTCGACCTTAAATGATTGGAGAAACGTCATATTTTCAGATGAATCCACAATAAACATTTTAAGCTCAGATGAGATGACCTACGTACGCCGTAAAGTCAGAGAGCGGATTAAAAACGTGTGCCTACGACGAACTCTATGGCAAGGGGGGTCCCGTTTAGTCTGGGGACATTTTTTCCTACTATGGGGTTGGTGATCAGGCCCTCATTGATGGAACTGTAAACGCAGAAAACTATCAATGAATTTTGGACAAACATCTTATACCATCAATTTAGGAGCACCTTTTGTATTCCGATGATTTCATTTTTCAGGACGATTCTGCTCCTTGCCTTCGTGCAAAATCGGTAAGTCATATTTTTTTTTCCATGGTGTGCATTTTATTATTAAGAATTTACATTTGGACGATTTTTTTGTTTTTTTTTAATGACATTTTTTGATTGGTTGTGAGAGGCGTAATGATTATAAGTGTTTTGCGTGCCCGCGAAATTGCTTAAGTCACCTTGTTTTTTGAACACACCTCGTATACAATAAAAAAATTTTATGTCGATATAAGCTAATTTAAAACGCTAACGCCGATTCAAAGTTACGCATGCAGCCAAAACTAAGTGTCCCGATATTTTTGTCCGTACTGTAGTTATGGTGTAGTGCACCTCAAAGTCGTCTGTGCCCGACTTTTACGTTTGCCTTTTTTTGAAGCAAGGTCAGAGGGATGAACTACTTAGTGAACTACAGAAATGTTCAACCTTGCCGTTATTGAACTATTTTTAGTCCCTCATGATTTAATTAACCAACTTTTTAACTTAAGCCAGGAATTTTTACTAATTATCAAATTAACAGCAAAATAATGTTCTGATCATGAGCGTAGCCAGCGGAGCGGTTTGGTGGGTTTGAATATTTTCGTTGTTTCAAGAGAAAAACACAATTTTTTAAATAATTGCAAATCTTTATTGAGTATTGATTTAAGTATATAGAAAAATGCAGCCATTAACATGGCCAACTTATATGTATTTTGTAAGCAAGCAATCAGAACATAGTTTCCAGAGGTTGGAAAAAAAAACAAAGCCACAAAGTAATAGCAACAAGAGGTGAAGGGCTTCAATGGCACTCTATACACACTCCATGTAAACACATTTCTTTTAATACCCTGAAACTGGTTGAAGAGTATTATAGATTTGAGTAAGGTATATAGCTGGACACTCTTGTAAAAAATAGTGCCATTGCGATGTACACCGGCCTTCCGCAGTACCCCTTCCATCACGAAATTAAAGAGGTCGCATGATAGAGGGTCGCCTTATCTGAAACCTCGAACAGTATTGAAAGGTTCGGAGAGGTCCGTTCCTACCTTGACAGAGCTGATGGTGCCGCTCAATGTCATTCTGCAAAGACGAATCAGGAATACCGAGCTCAGACATGGTGGTGTATCGCCGATCCCTTATCGGGCTATCGAACGCAGCTTTGTAATCGATAAAGAGATGATGAGTATCGATCTGTTTTTCATGGGTTTTTTCCAGGATTTGGCGTAGCGTGAAGATCTGGTCTGAAGCCGCACTGATAGGGTCCGATCAGTGTGTTGGCATATGCCTTCAGTCTTTCACATAGTACGCTCGACAGGATCTTGTATGAGATGGCAATAAGACTGATTCCCCGGTAGTCGGTTCAAAATTTTTTGAATGGCGTTAAATTAAGTTTGCGTGAAAAAAAGTTCGCGCGAAAAAAGAATTAGATGAATTACACAGGTCTACAAATACAGGGGTCATGTGAGTTGTTGGAAAGCTAAGAGTCATTTCCGAAGTAATTTGGTGCGGTCCGAATCCGGCGTCAGAACTGGCCCATCACGTCAGGAGTTTGAGATATTTGAGGTTATGTACCCAAAAATGGCGTTTTTCCTACATTTGAGGTTAGTAGGCGCAAAATTTTTGCGGTCTTTCTTTCCAATTACATCATTTAGTACAACTCTTACCCTTTAATTTAAGGGTTCAAGAGATCAACTACGATTTTTTTTCGCAAAGTTATGGCTTTCGAAGTTACGAGATATAGCCCTTCGACGTCATTAGCATTTGCAATAAGCCTTTGAGATAACACAGGTCAACATGGTTCAGTTGTTGGAAGCTAAGAGTCATTTCCGAAGTAATTTGGTGCGTAGAATCCGAATCCGGCGTCAGAACTGGCCCATCACTTCAGGATTTTAAGATATTTGAGGTTATGTTATTTTTTGGGTACATAACCTCAAATATCACAAAATCCTGACGTGATGGGCCAGTTCTGACGTCGGATTCGGATTCTACGCACCAAATTACTTCGGAAATAACCCTTAGCTTTCCAACAACTCACATGACCCCTGTATTTGTAGACCTGTGAAATGCTAATGACGTCGAAGGGATATATCTCGTAACTTCGAAAAGCCATAACTTTGCGTAAAAAAATCGTAGTTGATCTCTTGAACCCTTAAATTAAAGGGTAAGAGTTGCACTAAATGATGTAATTGGAAAGAAAGACCGCAAAAATTTTTGCGCCCTGTACATAACCTCAAATGTAGGAAAAAACGCCATTTTTTGGGTACATAACCTCAAATATCTCAAAATCCTGACGTGATGGGCCAGTTCTGACGCCGGATTCGGATTCTACGCACCAAATTACTTCGGAAATGACTCTTAGCTTTCCATCAACTGAACCATGTTGACCTGTGTTATTTATTTATTTTAGAAATGTAAATTTTATATGCCAAAGTTTGAGTACTCAGCGAGGTAAATACTTCAAATAATAAATTTTGTGACTAATGTTTAAAGCAGTAATTAAATAATACCGTCTAAACTAAACAATTTAACAAAATACAAATACTTAGGGGAGTTTTGAAGCTTAAAAAAGATTAATTTAATAAAATATTAAAATGAAAATAGTTTGTGTCAACGAGATCTAGAAATTGGCTGAAATTGCTGAGAAAGCGTTTGCTGCATCAATAACAAAAGAATTCAATTATGACTGCTTGTTGCACTGCATTCAAGCAGTTTGCAGCAGTTGTCGTATTAAAGTATGCCGGAATGCAGTGATGATTTTTTTCTTTCCTTTCTTTTGCTGGGTTAAAAGTGTTCAGGGTATTCCAGTGTCGAGCAAGGCCTCAAGTGTATTGCAATTTTGTTTATATTATTTTGTTTTTTTTTTTGCACATTTTCTAAAACAGTCGTCTCACAATCCCAGAACGCGGCAGCCAGCGATGTGTGTGGTCGGAGTCACCAGAGTTGCCATTGCCGCCAATGCCGCCGCCATTGCAACTTGTGTGCATTTTTCTATTCCCGTTTTCATTTATGCAATGGCGACAGTGGCAGCAGCGGCAACAACAATAAACGGGTGGCACGGGGGGGTTGAGGCACACAGTTGAGGCAGTAACGGAACGCCAGCAAGAATATGGCTGCGTTTTTTTAAATTAAAAAACCTGCAAAATATGTGCGCTGCGTCGCTGCGGTTGCCACAAGCAGCAGCAGCAGCGGCAGCAGGCAGTCAGACTGGCGGCTGCTTTGTTGCAACATTGATGTTGTTGCCACTGCTGCCGCTGCTGAGTTGCAATTTTTATGACATTTCATTTGCATGCGCCGTGCGGCAGCAGCAACAGCAGCAGCAGCAAAAAGAAATTAAACACAACGACGAGTGAGTGCAACAACTGTGTGTGAGCGAGAGAGAGACAGAGTGAGCTAGCACGTTGGCAGCAGTGCGAGGGCGACAACGACAATTCTGCCAAGTGGCATTGGCCGCATGGAATGTTAACAATATGGCCGCCATCGCCAGCGCCATTGCCACGTTTCATTATGCCAACCAAAAACTCCAGCAACGAACGCTTAGCGGCGGCATCTTGCCAACTGTTACAGTTACAGACACAGTTACAGATACAGTTACAGATACAGCTACAGCTGCAGTTACAGTTGCTTTTACAGTTAGAGCCAAAGGCCATAGAGAGCTAGAAACAACTACAATGGGGGCATGCTTTAGGGGCCTTGTTCAAACGCCCCCCGCCCTCCTCTACGTTTTGGCCTGCAATCGGGCGTGCTGGGGCCTGCTCTTGGCCAAGTCTGTGTGAATTTGTAAATAGTATGTGTTGTGTGTGTGTGTGTATACATTATATATGTATTTTTTTTTCTCTGCTCGCATTTTAATTAATTCCAGTTGGCGCAATTAGTTTTGATGTGTTGCATTTAAATTAATTGTGCTGCAGCTGTGTAAATTGGCTGCAATTGGTTTAGCGTTGTTGCAACAACAACAGCAGAAGCTACAACAACAACAAGTACAGCTTAGGTATAAATCAAATTAAGTCAAATTTTACGTTTTGAAGAAAAACGACGGCAGCATTAAGGCTCACTTTGTAGTAGATTAGAATTGGCCAAGTTTAGAAGTGCTGCCTGTTCAAGTGCCTAGACATAATTAGGCCAAGTTTATTCGAATATCTGTATTGTGCATCTCGATATGAAAAGATGTTTGCACAAAGAGCGCAACAAATGCATTGAGATTTTAAGTACAAAATATTTTAAACTATTAAAAGTTAGCTTAGCCATTTAAATGCCAAATATTCTGCAGCTCCGTTTATATGAATGCCTACTAGGTTAGGTTAGGGCGGCAGTTGGGACCGACGTCCCAACTCACTTAGGCCAAGGATAGGCCCTTTGTGATACCGCTGGAGTGAGCTAATTCACCACATTTCCCCACTTGATAGGTGCCCTACGAAAGTTGAGGAAGCCATCCGGCTGCCTGAATGAGTATTAAAAGGCATTTTGGACTCTGTTCAGAGAGCTGAGATAGATCATTTAGAAAATGTGACTGTAGAAACCTAAATCTTTTACTGCCCAGTCCTGGGCAGTGACAAAAGAAGTGTTCCACCGTCTCCAGCTCCTCTTCATCGCCACAGCTTCTACAGAAGTCCTGGTGGGGAGCATTCAAACGGGATGCGTGGTTTCCTACCAACCAGTGTCCCGTTATGGCACGGATGACAGATGAGCACTGGGCTCTATTCAGACAGCAAAGTTTTTTGGTTCTTTTACTGCAGTATGTCGGCCAAGTTTGCCGCGAAATTCTGCACGTGTTCGATGTCCGATTCCACGTTTTATTTGCACAGAGAGCGAAAAAGTTTCGTATTCTCAGTTTACAGCTGGACATGGGTATACCCAGGCCCTCCTTGTCGTGGAGGAGGATGCTGGTAGTTTCTTTTCTAGCCAGTTCATCCGCAATGCAATTTCCCTCAAAGTCCCTGTGTCCTGGGACCCACATCAGGTGAATTGAAAGCTGCTCAGCCATCTCCCCTAGAGACAAGCGGCAGTCATTCACTGACTTCATACACGAAGTCATCGAGACTAGGAACTTAATAGCCGCTTGGCTGTCCGAATATATACAGATGTTCTTATCTTGAACTTGTATGTTTTTTATTGCTGGTAAAGCCTCCCGGATTGCTGTGACCTCTGCCTGAAAGACACTGCAGTGGTCCGGGAGCCGAAAAATAATTCTAATGCCGAAATCCTCCACGTATTTCACTCCTCTCTGGTTGGAATATAGGCTCTGAAGTTAGTTGTAAAATGTTCCTGCGGTATGCAGTATTCTGTACTTTCGGGGATAAGTCTTTAAGAATTTAAGAATCTTTGCATGACCAAAATTTTGATCATTCCAATTTTTCGCCTCTCCCCATGAATGCCTACTAAGTCTCAGAGATAATAAAAACGAGATTAGCCAAGCTAAAGCACGAAACTAAATAATTTAAATTTTCAATTAGAAAATTCAATGTTCAGCAATGGCAATTTATCTCTGGAGCGTTGGCCCGTAAGAACATAGAGCCACATGTAACCGCATGGATTGAATCCGTGCTCCGACAGAGGGACATAACTTCATCTCTAGACGGTACAACAATCAGCATACGAGCTGTTAAGTGTTGTCCACAAGGAGGTGTGTTATTTCCCCTGCTATGGTCTCTCGTAATCGAAGAACTTTTAACTAAGCTAACAAGGTTTGGTTATAAAGTCATTGGGTACGCAGACGACCTGGCTGTCATAGTGACGGGTAAATACGAATGCACCATCAGAGAGATGATGGATAATGCTCTTAAAATTGCCCTTGACTGGTGTCTAAGTGAAGTGCTTAGCATCAACCCCTCAAAGAGCTGCAATTGTTTCATTCACGAAGAGATACAACGTGGAGCTTCAGAATCTTGTTATAAATAACACTAAAGTGGAGTATTTAGACCAGGTCAAATATCTGGGTGTGGTCCTAGACAAACGACTCAACTGGAACTCCCACTTAGAGCAAGTGCTCTCCAAATCTACTCGAGCCAAGTGTGCCTATAGAATATTCTTTGGCAACAAACACATGGGGCTTCAGCTCTCATATTATAGAATGGATGTACCATATGATGGTACGGCTTATCGTCACATATACTATACGAACCATCCGGAGACTACCATGAGACTAAGTATTTCGCCGTGGGTCGTAACAACCAGACTGTGAATGGATGTCTGGAGAAGAATTTTAACGCAGATGCATCTCATAATGAGAAATCTGTCATAGCTGCTGTTATACGAGGATGACAGAAGAATATGCATACAAGATGACTAGATTCAAGCAAAACAACAAAGGTTGCGGGATCAACTGTTTATAGTTTTATTCTGCATGAATACTTTAAATTATCGATGTAATTTTTTAAGACCTTATCCAAATTGTGAGGTATAGTACTGCTCTGTCGGAATTGGTTTACTGGTTCCACTGGTGTGCTGCAAAATAAAGCCGGTTTATTATAATATTACCTAAAAAAGTTGTCTTTTTTCGAAACATACCCATTATTTGTAATATCCACCTTAGACTTCTGCTTTTCGACAAATTCGACGCGTTTCATAAAAGTCTCGCGAGTTTTAAGCAGTTAAATATTCCACAAATTCAGATATAGACAGATTCCCAGTATCTTCGGCATACTTGCAAAGTGGATCGCATATCCAAGAACGCTCACCAGAGGAGGACTCATCAACCTTGAAACTAGTTTGGTTCCAAGCATCACCGTCTAGTTTTAAAGCTGCCCTAAGGATCAGTGGATATAAAACTGAAGTCAGTTCTGGGTGCAGCTTTTTTAAGTCCTTCATCAATTTATAACGCATTGCGTTGCAAAGGATGGACATGTACCGCTTACGTCCTACGTAATCATGCTCCAGCCAAAGATGAACAGCATAATAGACTTCCAGCTCGCAGTGTACGCCTAATTTCGAAGATTTCAATAGCGTCAACGAATCGTCGGGATGCATGCATAGAAAGTTCTTGGTGCACAATGCCAACAAAAATGACTTGGATATACGATTTAGCATTATGTTCTCAACATTGCCAAGACCAGTCAGCCGTGCTTGCCAAAAACTATCGAAGGCCCTTCTTCTAAAAATATATCCGTATTATTGAGACATTTTACTATATTGGCGTAAGCAGTGAAAGCTCCCAGTCCTTCACAAACAGCCATGGCATCCAACAATAGATCGTGCTCGGGTTATATTTACTACCTACCAGGCAGTTGTAAAAAACAAGGAAACCTTCGGTAGTAAAACGCCCTGCGGGTAATTGTATTTTTTTCACTCTCTGGTATTGGAAGTTCCGAAAAAATTCAATCTGCCAATCAATAAACTAAGATAACAGTCAACCACTTCTCCGTGAACAATAATTTGAATTGACTGGAATCGTGGATCACTCAGAATGCATGTCAACGATTTATGCAGCGGCTCCTTTTTGTGCTCCTCTGCATTAAGGGTTGTGCAAGTAATGAATGACAATCATGTGATAGGGTGTTGCTCTCCAAGCTCAGCTGCGATATTTCCCTAAGCGTTTGCTGCAGCCATTTTCAGGCTAAAATATAAAAAATTTATGTGTGAATAACAATTTAATTGGCGCACAATTTTGACGTGTACCTTCGCACAGGTTTAATATGAAAAGACAGTCGATAACATTGTTATCGAAGACGTACACGTTGCGATTGTTTGTACGACTTGGCTGCTTTGTGAGCAGGTCGGACAACCGATTCCATCGTATGTGACGGCATGGTATGAAATTTAATACGTTAGTACGAAAAATGAAAATGTTTTAATTTCGGCGAAGAATATATCCAATTGTACAAAAATTGTGTTCCGCTTTGGTAAGTGAACTTAAGCAGAACGAATGGTATTGTAACAGCGACTCATACGCCATTCACGGAACGCATGGAATACTTGTGAGGCAGTGAAACAGTCAATCACACAAACAATTTTCAAAATGTGTTTTAAATTTTAAGCAGCAATACAAAAAATGTTTAAGGCAGAAAGTTATGAATTTAGATAAAAACAATTAATTAGAAGAACTTGGATGAGGTCGACAGACTGTTGCTGAAGGTATAGGTATGTAAAGATAAGTTAGATACCAACATTTCCATAAGATATTGTTACTATATAAATACTTAGAAAAGCAAATTTAAGCGCCACATTATCCACAAATTTGGCTTACGGATTATGGATATTCCCACATTTCTAGTCACCCTGATTATTCTTTAGGAAACTTTGTCCAGTCTCCAGCCTCTTTCAACTGTATGTTAGACTTATTTTAGGTTTGCACAAACTTGGGTAGAGTATAAAAACACTTTACAAAATTGTTCATCGAATAAAGCATGCTTTTGGTTTATTTTCAAACGTTTGGTTTATGTTCATACTTTCAGTTTAGTCATTCTCATACAGTAACTACACTAGAGCAGTCGAAAATATTTCAGTAAAATAAAATAAAAAATAAAATTTCTGTGTGCTCAAAAAATATTTCGTGAAAAACTTTTAACGCTTGAATCCCGACGAATTGTTAACGATATTAGAATCTTCAAAATTTGGCGTTCACTGCGAATTGAAAGTCTATTTTGCTTTTCATCTCTGGCTGGTGCATGATTGCGACGGACATGAGCAGTACCAAAAACCTAAGTGGTCACAAGGACCATATTGTCGAGCGTGATATGCAGACCGGGGTAGCTCAATGGATTTGTCAGCATCTGTGGAATGATACCATCTTTAAAAAAACATTTCGTCATCTTTTGTTGCTTGCGGATGCACCCAAACGCTTTTGCCAAGCACTTTAGTTGGAAGTCTGGCGTAATCTGGAGCAATACGCTGTGGAGTTGGCGAATCAAGATGGATCAGTGCATGCCTATACAGGTCCAGTGTTTTTGCCCAGGCACGACAGCATGAAATTGATAAGGATTGGATAGCAATGCCATTGCCCTCATAGTTTTTCAAGGTACTGATCATAGAGTTGAATTTGCCCGGATGCAGCCCCTTTGCTCAAGCTTATCTGGTTCCGAATTAAAAGTTACTAAGATGTCTCAATAGGATTACAAATTTTACGGGATACGAGTTACCAAACAAACAGAACCAAAATAGCCCCCCTTAGTGCAGTAAGACTTCAAACTGACAAACAGCAAGTGCGGCTTCCATCGTCTAGCTTCTCGAAGGACGAAAGCAGCGTATCTCCTTAAGCTCCTCTTCGACGTAGTGCGTTCTGATGAGACAAGAGACAACACTGGTAAAAACAAATTTTGCTCTGTCTTTTATGTCTTATATATTTATAATACCTTTCGCAGATCTTATGAATGAACGATCTAAGTGCAGCCAGCTTCACTATGACCGCAAATACTTCTGGACCATTTTCTTTGTGATACGAATGATTCCCATATACTCCGCATAGTCCAAAGACATATATAAATGATGTAGGCTGAGCAGGTAAAAATTAAACAAACTGATTTTATTTTGCAACTATATTTTTATATCTTGAAAACGGTTGATCCAATTTTTTAAAACCTTTTCCGATGCGTTTGCTCAGAGTATTACTCCAGTATTAACATTTCATCATCATCAAATGGGCTTACTGGTTTCACTCGTTTTTCCTCTGGTGCGCTGCAAAATAAAGCCCGTTTAAAATTATATTTATTTCCTTTTAAAAAATTGTCTTTTTGAAACATACCCATTACTAATAATATTCATCTTAGACTTCTGGTTTCTGAGTTTTTAGTACTACGACTAAATACTCCACAAACTCAGAACGCACTGTGCTGAAGAGGAAGGAATTGTGCTGCTTATGTCCTTCGATAAGCTTGACGATGGAAACCACGGTTGCAGTTGGTCAGTTTGAATTTTCACTGCACTATGGAGGACTATTTTGGTTCTCGATTTCTTTGGAAACTGGTATCCCGTAGAGTTTGTAATCTCATTGAGACTGCTTAGAAACTTTTGGTTCGGGATCAGATAAGCTTTAACGAAGGGGCTGCATCCGGGCTAATTCGACTCTATGATCAGCACCTTGAAAAAGTATGTGGGCACTGCCATTGCTATGGAATCCTTAACAATTCCATGCGGTCGCGCCTAGGCAAATACACTGGACCTGTATAGGCATACACTGATCCGTATTGATTCGCCAACTCTACAGCGTATTGCTCCAGGTTACGCCAGATTTCCGACTTAAGTGCTTGGCAAAAGAGTTTGGGTGCATCCGCAAGCAACAAAAGTTCACGAAATGTTTTTTTAAGGATTGTATCGCTCCACAGATGCTCACAAACCCATTGAGCTACCCCGGTCTGCAAATCACGCTCGATAATGTAGTCCGAGTGAGCACTTAGGTTTTCGTTGCTGCTTATGTCCTTCGTAATCATGCTCCAGCCAGAGATGAACAGCATAATAGACTTCCAACTCGCAGTGAACGCCTAATTTCGAAGATTTCAATAGCGTCAACAAATCCTCGGGATGCATGCGTTGAAAGTTCTTGGTGCACAATGTCCACAAAAACGAGGTGGATATACGGTTTAACATTATGTTGGAGACATTGTCCAGGTCATTACGCCATGCTCATCAGAAACTTTCGAAAGTCCTTAATTCGAAAAGCAAATCCGTATTATTGAATTTTCACCGTGAATTCCGAGAAAATCACCCCGAATAAAACGATTAAGAGCTCAAAGTACGATTCGAGCAACAATGGGGCAAGTAGTCGCTTTAGAAAAATCCTGTAGAAATCATGTCAAGCGTTGACCAACCAACTAATTCAATTTATATGTCAAAGAGTGTGAATCTGAAGTTCCAAATACATTCCTTTTTTTTGAAAAGGAAATTAGGGACAATTATCCTGAGCTTAATGAGGAAGATTTCAAACTTCGATGTGAAGGAGAGTGGAACAAGTTGTCAGCTGCTTATCCGAAACTGATTGAGGCAAGTAGAACTCATGTCAAGAGTTGACCAACTAACTAATGAACCTTCCTATACAAATAGGTTTTCAGCGTGAATTGCAATTATCGAATCAACGACCCAGCCGGTCTACCAACCCACGACAAGACTAAAGCAGAAGAAGCTCGGATAAAGAAATAACCCTATGAGAGATTTTAGTTAATTAACTGATCAAATGTCTGGACGGCTACTATCTTTTTGCTAAGCTCCTTATGCTTTTCGGAACTGTTGCTTGTAGGTAAAACTAGGCAAATCTCACTACTTGTGCTTATTGATACATTGTTTTGAAATAAAATAAAATTTGAAAAAATATATACAATAAATGGTAAAACTTTGAGCCAGAGACAAATATCGTAATAGAAACATTAATTTCGGAGATAAAAAAGATTCAATAACAGAATTTTGTTTTGCGAACCGTTCAATTCCTTATTTAGTTTCAAAGGTAATTTAAAGAAAGAATTTAAGTAATTTAATTTTTTTATTTTTTTTATTAAGTGTAGAGCCTGTACAATAAAATTTAAGTACTTTAACAACACAAGAAAGAAAATATATGTGGAGCCGAACCTCAAACACAGTGTGAGGAATTTATTGTAGGTAGCCTTACTGGCTTACAATTGTTTTGGCAAAACCTTGCCGTCTAAGTCGCCTTAGAGGCCTTGCAGGGAGTAGACCTCTTGCGAGCTGGCTTCGGTGTCTCAGCAACCTCTCGGTGTATCTGCTTGTGTGCCTGCCAATCTGCTCTTCAATTGAAAGCACTTATGGAGTGTAGAACCGCGTACGTACCAGGGACAGTTGGTAATTTGGCGTAGTACTCGATTCTGCAGTACCTGTACACGTTTGTAATTGAACTTGGCTGCAATTCCCCAGATCTGTACGCCATAGAGCCATATCGGCAGAATACAGTGCACGTAGACAGCTCTTTTGCATCTCAGCGGCAAGGTGCTCCTCTTGTTGTTGAGCCATCGCAGTTGTTGCAGTCTGTAGCGACATTTTTTCACCGCAGCTATGAGGTGCGGTCCGAAGGTAAGGCGCTTATCCAGAGTGATGCCAAGGTATTTCGCCTGCGCTGGTTGCTCCAGACCTACTCCTTCCAGCTGGATTGGGGGGTGTTCGTTCTCAGCGTTTTAAGGGTGAAACATGGATTTAAAGTATTAAGCGGGTTAATTTTTAGATTCCACCGTTTGCACCAAGCTGCGAGATTATCAAGATACCCCTGTAGTCCAGCACTTGCTTCTAGGTGACTTTTGGAGTTGTAGATGACTGCTATATCGTCTGCATATATCATAAATCACGTCTTTAAAAAAAATGTACATAAATTAAAATATAATAAGAAAGTCGGCAAGAAAAAACCATTAAGAATTGCTCTGTTACTTTTTGTTTTTTGTAACTTATGTAATAAGTTTTTTATGTTAATTAATTTCGATGAATTTATGA
>JBAMAX010004482.1:0-87857 GCA_037043745.1 Chymomyza amoena | reverse complement strand
AGATCAACTGCGGAGATGGAGCCTTTTGTGCCTTGCTTAATGAGAATGATGAGCTGAGCCCAACGATGAGCTCCCAACAACCAGAAATGAGTCGATCTTATAGAAGAACTAATACCGGACCCCCAACAGCTGCAGAAATCAAAACTGCGGTCAACCTCCTAAAAGTCAACAAAGCAGCTGGACTTGATGGCATACCAGCCGAATTTCTGAAAGCCGATCCCGACACAACGGCCTGTATTCTCCTACCACTAATACAGGCTGTTTGGAAAGACGAAAAATACCCCAGGGATTGGAAGGATGGAGTTATTGTTATGATAGCCAAAAAGGGAAACCTTAAGAGCTGCAATAACTGGCGCGTTATTACCATTAAGTCTGATTTCCCGAAGATAATGGCAACTATCATTCTCGAACGAACAAAGGACAGGATTGAGAATACGCTCAAGAGGCATGAAGCGGGTTTTTCGTAGTGATCGGTCCTGTGTCGATCACATCAACACACTGCGTATAATACTCGAACAGTCAACTGAGTTTCCGTCACCGCTTTACCTTATATTCGTAGACTTTGAGAAGGCCTTTGACCGAGCTAACCGCGAATGGATCTGGAAATCCTTAGATAGGAGAGGGATTCCCCCGAAGATTGTTGCTGTTATAAAGTAGTCCTATCATGCCGCAAGATGCTTCGTTCTACATAATGGACAGCTCTCTGACTCTTTCGAAGTGCGACAGGGAGTAAGGCAAGGGGATATTCTGTCGCCATTCCTGTTTTTACTGGCGAAAGACGATGTAGTGACTGCCACCGTAGGTCCAACTGAGAGACATGGTATCCAATGGAGACCTTTTGAGAGGCTTAGCCACTTGGATTATGCTGACGATATCTGTTTCCTGGCAAGTACCAACAGAGGGATGAACGAGATGTGCCAATCACTGCAAGTGAATGGAGAGATGGTTGGTCTTAGGATCAATTGCAACAAAACCAAAATAATGCGGCCAGTGTGCTCAGCACATCAGCCCTTTATTCTGAGACAGACGCCCATTGAGGAGGCCAAACAGTTTATCTATCTAGGAAGCTCTGTATCGTCAGACGGAGGAACGGATCTGGATGTTAAGAGCAGAATAAGTAAAGCCCGCAGCGCCTTTGGAATGTTGTCTTCAACTCTAGTCGAATTTCACTAAGCAATAAGTTAAGGCTCTTCGTATCCAATGTCAAATCAGTACTGCTGTACGCCTGTGAAACCTGGAAAGTCTCTACCTCCATCACGAGAAGCTTACAGGCATTTGTAAACCGCTGCCTTCGATACATTCTTAAGATCCGATGGCCGCTGTAGCGCTGGATTGGCCACACGTTGAGGAGACCAAACGCCTGCATCGTGAAGCAGTCCTTCGAATGGAATCCTCAAGGTACACGGCGAGTTGGTAGACCAAGAACTACTTGAAAATCAACAGTATTGGCCGAAGCAGCAACACAGCGTAAAACGTGGCCACAGCTGAAGTATCTGGCCGCAGATCGGGAAGGATGGATGAAGTTTGTAGCCGCCCTATCCCCAACCGGAGTTGAAGGACTTGAAAGAAGATGTTTTTTGTGAAAAGGTATTCCTGGCACAATAAGGTAACTATCATTATATAATAAAAAGTATATTTATTCAATTTAAAAATGTAATCTTTTTATAACGTTATATTCTCCGCTTAGTTATAAAGCTAAACTTTATTTCAAAATTAAAAATATTGAAATTTTTTGTAAAAATTGCGTCTAGTATTAATTGCTTAATATAATATTATATTTCTTATTTAAAGGTATTCCTGGCACACCTGGGTAACTTTTATTATATTATAATTATTATATTTAATCAATTTAAAAATGCAGTCTGTTTATTACGTTATATTCTCAGCTAAGTTACAAAACTAAACTTTATTTCTGAGTTAAAAAGATTGTATTTTTTTGTAATCAATACGTCAAGTATTAATTGTTTAATATAGAATCATGTTTTTTATTTAAAGGTATTCCTGGCACAACTAGGTAACTATTATTATATTATATTAGGTATAATAATAAGTGCTCCGATCTCCCAGACAATCTTGAAAAAATCAGCAACTGCTCGCGTAAAGTTGGATTGGAAATTAAGAGTTCAAAAACGAAAATCATGTGCAGCGAATGCGCCGCGACTACGGATCCCTATATTACACTACAGAATGAAAGGTTGGATAGCGTTCGATACTTTGTGTATCTGGGCAGCGTAGTTACCAACAGAAGCGGTGTGGACGAAGACGTCAAATCACGCATTTGCAAAGCGAGATCTACTTTTGCATGTGGGTCCCATATGGATATCTAATCAACTTACCACCAAAACAAAACTTCGCATATCCAACTCTAACGCGAAGTCTTTGCTCTTTTACGGGTGCGAATCCTGGAAAGAAACATCCAGCATAAATTTTCAGATTCAGGTGTTTGTAAACCGGTGGCCCCAAAGAATTTCAAACAACGATTTATGGTCACGCACGGAGCAAACACAAGTAGCGTATGACATCAAACGCCACAAATGAAACTGGATCGTTCACACAGTAAGATGATTAAATAACAACATCGCCCGATAAGCTCTCCGCTGGAACCCACAAGGTTTTAGACGACCCGGGGCGATAGCTAGGACATGGATGCGTACAATCGAAGCAGAAATCCGAAAAGCCAATTATACTTGGAATGACGTTATTGTTATTTGTTGTTATTGTGCGCATTACATTTACATTACATATTGATTGTTGAGGCTATATGTTCCACTTAGGATTCCAGAAGTCGTAGTAGTAGTATTTCAGCCACTGCCATCTTCTATGTTCCAACGTCTTTAGGCAAGTAGGATCAACATCTACTTGATTTTACTTCGTCTTGTAAAGTGTTCCCTACAAAGTCACAAATTTAAATAACAAACCTCAGTAGGTTATACCACATTAATCCAAAAATAAACGTATAAAATATACAATAAATACTTTCAAAATGTCGATAGTCACAGTAACAGATTTCGATTATACGCGCGTTGAGGAGCTCATCAACACCATTATCGAATCTCGAAAGAAGACCCTGCATCTCACAGATAACGAAATAGCTGCTGTGTGCATGCGTGCCCGTGAGATCTTTCTAAGTCAACCAATGCTGCTGGAGGTCGAAGCCCCGATTAAAATATGTGGCGACATACATGGGCAGTTTGTGGATCTTTTGCGACTATTTGACCATGGGGGCCATCCACCGATGACCAAATATTTGTTTCTGGGTGATTATGTGGATCGCGGCAAACAATCTATAGAGACCATGTGTCTGCTGCTGGCCTATAAGATCAAGTATCCGGATAAGTTGTTCATGCTGCGCGGTAATCACGAAAGTGCAAGCATCAATCGCATCTATGGTTTCTACGACGAATGCAAGCGTCGTTATACCATCAAATTATGGCGCACTTTTGTGGATTGCTATAGCTGCATGCCGGTGGCGGCAATAGTGGAAGAGAAGATATTTTGCTGTCATGGCGGTCTTAGTCCTGATCTGCAAAATATGAGACAGATCGCTCAATTACCACGACCTTGTGAAGTGCCTGACCAGGGATTGCTTTGCGATCTGCTCTGGTCTGACCCGGATTCCTCCATAATAGGCTGGAGCGACAATACACGTGGCATAAGCGTCACTTTTGGTTCGGACGTCGTCAGCCGATTTTTGTATCGTCACAAGCTCGATTTGATCTGCCGTGCCCATCAAGTGGTCGAGGATGGTTATGAGTTCTTTGCCAAACGTCAGCTGGTCACCATATTTTCGGCACCCAACTACTGCGGTGAGTTTGACAATGCAGGCGCCATGATGTCGATAGATGAGTCGCTTACGATTTCGTTCGATGTAATAAAGCCTAACAAGAAATCTTTGCGCAAAGTAGGCGGCAAAGCTATAAATGCTTAAAAATGGTTTTATTTTTATTTTTGTACATTCATATGAAATAAAATTTGATTATTGGCTTGCTGAATTAAAGGTTTTGGGAAAATCGGTTCAGGAGAATCTTAACACAACCCAAACGGGCTTACTGCAAAATCAACATTTTGGCTCATTGTGCAATTGTAAACATAAACATAGGCATCGTTGATTAATGGAAAATTGTGGAGCCCAGTGCGTGTGTTCATCCAGATCTTAATTGTTGTTGGCCAACGAATATGATCAACTTACTGACTGACAGGCTTACCTCCTGACCGACCGACTGACTTGGCATCTTTCGAAATTACCTAGTGGCCAGCACTTTGTATGTAGTCCTCCCCACGTCCTTTGCATTTTGGCAACAATCATTAGTTTTGTTTGAACGAAGCACAACCAAACAGGCCAAAAGCCCAACATGAAGTCATCTCGATTTGAACATTTTTGGCATTGTTTGAGCCAGCTCAATGGGCTCATTTGCTCATTCATCAATAATTTTGTGGAAATCTGTGAGTGAAGAAGCACTGCATTTGAATGTCTGAATGATTTTTGATATTTGCTTAAATCAATTTATTACTCAACCTGGACACCTGTATCGTAGCAGCCAGCTCCTCATGCAGACGTTGTCTTGCCCAAACTTTTTAAAGAATCTTAAAGTTTATAAAACATCGTAAAAGCTTTGTTAGCTTATCTAGACAATCATTAGATTTTTGGATTATTTGACTTTCATGACTCTCTAAAAAGCCGTATGGACGAACTTAAGTATTCTTAAGAGAGCTCGCATCTCTAATAAATTCATGCCCCACAGAAACTACATTTCAACCCCTTTGCGACTACGCTTCTGTCTGCACTTAATGTCCTATACCCGGTGCTGAACAATTTTCTACTATGCAACTATTCACGATATTCACAAAAAAGCGTATGTATATCTCACGAAACAATACACACAAACAAATCGCTTAAAACCTGCGTTTTGACAACCTATAATCCACGCAAAAATCTGATTTGAAATTCATTGAAATATGGCGTCGTTTGCTGTCCCTATCGGTCTACTTTTGTAGTGTCCCTATTGAAAAACCCGATATTTGTCCGATTAAGTTCACCTTCACAACGTATCGCTAAAATATTAATCAGTGTGGCTAAAAGCCGCGAAAATGCTGACATGGCTCAATCGCTACCCGAGGCTATGATGAGCAATTGGGTATGAAGGACATGGGGTCTGCCACGTCTCCTTCTGTCCGTTATACCCTATCCTGCAAAGGAACATACCACGTAAAATAAAATCCGGAAAGATCTGGTTATCATGTCCGTTATACCCTTTGTACCTATGGCACAAGGTATAAAAATAAACGTATGCTACTTGGCTCTGACATAAGTAGTCCGAATGTTTAGCTTGGGTATTCTAGTTCTTGTAGACTTCAAGATGTATCCGTTCATACAGACTGACAGACAGTCTAGATCGATTTTTGTGTCCTTCTTAATAGATTGCTGGTAATTTTTTGAAGAAAGTGGAGGTGCCAGAAGGAGAGTCATTTTCTAGCTCCTAAAGTCTTCAAAATCCATCCGTTCATACTGACGGACGGACATGTCTATATCGATTTCTTAAGTGCTTCGTAACAGATTGTTGGTAATTTTGGAAGAAAGGGAAGGAAGCAGAAGGAGGCTGTCTAGGTCAATTCTTTTCGTCCTTCTTAATAGATAGCCGGTAATTTTGGAAGAAATGGAAGGTGGCAGAAGCAGGCTGTCATATTCTAGCTCCTAAATTCTCCAAGAGGCATTCGTTTAGACAGACAGACGGAAAGTCTAGCTCTTCTTCAAATATTGCTGGTAATTTTTGAAGAAAGCGGAGGTGGCAGAAGGAGGCTGTAATATCCTAACTCCTAAAGTCTCCAAGATCCATCCGTTCGTACAGACGGACGGACATGTCTAGATTGGCTTCTTTAGTCCTTCTTAACAGATTGCTGGTGATTTTAGATGAAAGGGGGAGTCCTACTCACCATAATGAGAGTGACTATGGCGGGTTTCTCTCAGAGAAAGGGAGGCCCTATGCTCTTCAAGAAGATAAAGAAACTAACAATATTATGGGGAGTTTCTAAGGTCCCAGGCCCTTGCTCTATTTTCCCAAGAATTACGTTAGAGCCAATAAACTTTATTTATATCCTCATCCCACGCTGCAAATTAAAGGGTGTACTAAAGTCGGAATAGCTCGACTGCAAACATGCAACTAGTTTTTTTTTTTTTTGATGCCTTTACTTAGCTTAACTTAGCTTAATATTTCTGAAATGCATAATAACTCCGTGACAACGGACTTGAAGCTCATAAAACTTAATGTGCTGGCCATTGAAGCTAAGCTATGATGGTTTTAGGGTTTAGGGTTCAGGTTCAGGTCTTTGTTTTTGCATTTTTTAAACATTTATGGATGTATAATTTAAAACATGCTTTAACGAATGGGGATTCATTTAGCTCAACGCTTTAAAATGGTTACGTCTTTAAGATCCCTTCTTTAATGTTGTTAAACTCTTTTTTTTTCGTTGCTTTTTCTTTGTTGTTTGTGAGCTTTAATTATTATGACGAAAATGAAAACAAATAAAAATGTGGAAAAAATATAAAATAAAAAGCATAAAAATATAAAACCAACTTCTGTTTATTGAAAATCGCACATAAAAAGACGGGCCAGTCTAAATGTCGGTAAGTCTTTCTATATCTTCGTGACGTTTTTACTGACTATTTTTGTATGTATCGTTGTCTGGTTTAAGCACAAGCATTGATAGCAATTGAAGGAGGAGGCCAAATTGCAAAATTATCAACTGCATTTAAATAGGAACAGGACAAAACGTTATAAATGGATATATTTTATTTAAAGCAAAAAAAAAATATCAAAAAGCAGTTAATACAATTTCAACGTCATAAGCTGTTATAATAGTAAAAAAAAAAATAAATATATTATCAGATATTTAATGAAAAAGATAAAGTATCTTAGAGTTGTGCTTTTCTCAAAAAATGTTAAATATATTCCTTTAAAGCTTGACGATTTCAAAAACTTTTAACATTTGAGATAGCTTTGAACCGAATATTGTCAATATTCAAGCTTTACACTTTTTTACCAAGAGGAACTTTTCATATTTTGACTAATCAGTATTTACTTAGTATTGCGTGTTAATCCAGCCTGTTTAGCTGAAGATATATAGCCAGTCCATTGAGGTGTCTATTGTGTAGTTCATTGTTATGGTTAGAGTGTTTAGTTATGTGGAGGTCAACGGTCTTCAGTCTGAGATCATGGCCAATGTTGAATTTTTTACCTCTTAGCGATGAGGCGTAAGGCCTAGTTCGTGCGAAGCGCAATACTCCAGATATATATATATACGGTATATGTATATGGTGGTCCTTACATGGGAGTAACGTCTGTACTTAGAATGAGCGGCTGCAAAAGTTGTCAGTTCTCCAGGTAATGGGTGGCTTCCTTAACATCCTTAACGTTTTTAATAAGTTCCACTTCGTTCTTACAAAAACAAAAGGCCATTTAGTAGATTGATGGTTAGACGGATAGACGGTAAAAACGAAATTCCATTTACTGGGTGAAAAATATTCATTAAATATAAAGCAAGCTTATACCTAAATTAAAAAAAAAAAATTATATAAAATATTCTTGATATGGACACACTCTGTGGCAGCTGCTTTGCAGTGTGGTCAAGTGGTTACCTGTTTTCTTCATAATTGCAGTCATTAGCTGGTCCTACTATGCCCATGTGGTTCAAATATGCATCCAGAGAATGCAAAATAGCATTCAAATTACCCGCTTGAGCTTGTTTTTCTACCACGTCTTCCTGGTGCTGTTACTCTGGTCGTACTGGCGAAGCATATTTACTCCACCATTGGCATCTACCCCACAGGGAATTGGATTGCCCTTCCCGTGCTCAAAATGCAGAACTTCGAAAGCATATTTTAAATAAGTTTGCCCGAGATTTACCCGTCACCAATTGCTGCTTCAACGAATCCGCGCGTTTCTGTGAGATATGCTAAATTATGAGACCGGATCGTTCACAGCATTGTGTCATTTGTCATCGCTGTGTCCTTAAGATGGATATCATTGTCTTTGGCTGAACAATTGTGTCAACTTTTACAATTACAAATTCCTTGCATTGTCTTTGGGCTATTTCAATTTTTACTTTTTGTACATTGGACTTACAACACTTGGATATTCTTTTGAATTGTGGAAGAGTAAGCTTGGTGGCACTGGTTTTGGTCGTTTACCAATACTGTTCCCAATCATCGTTATGTATACGTGCCACGTGGTGCTATTACATGTGTTTATTGTTCATAAACCGCACCACCTTTGAGACATTTCAAGCCACGTAATCATTCGCTATGGAAATGGCTCGATATCGTTCCATTTTAGCAGTGATTGTTTGTTGGCTGTTAATTCAAGTGGAACCCAAACATCGAGCTTCTTTGTGTATCCAACTTTTTTCAAATGGTTGATAACTGTTTGGTGATAATTGTCCAGTTCCCTAGCAATGTCCATGCTGCTTTTATACCGGTCGGGGTCAACTTTTTCAGTAATTGGTCGACCAAAGCGAGATGCATCTTTAACATTAAAATTATCAGATCGAAACAACTTCATTGCTGTTTTTTTCGTTACAGCATCGTCTCCGTAAACTTCACAAATTTTTTTAGCAGTCTGCGACGCATTCTTACTCATTTATATATAATAGAAAAGAAAAATATGACGAAAATTTTCAAAATTTTTGGTAATTTGAATGTATATTACTTTTCACAGATCCATGCGATTTGAATAATGTCTTCAAACGAAAAAATGGCGTAAAAACAGAAGAATTTTTTAGCAACAAATATTTTTTTTGACCAATCGTTCCTATGGGAACTATATGATATAGTCCACCGATTTAAATTTGAAACAGTGATTAAATACCTTAAAAAAGATCTGAATGCTGAATTTAATTCAAATATCTTTACAAACAAATGAAACACATCGGATTTTGTATAAAAAACGTTTTTTTGGACCGATTGGTTCTATTGAAGCTATATTTGGATTAAATTTAGTACAGTGCTTAGAAACTATAAAAAACTCACGAATATTAAATTTGGTCCCAATATCTCAACAAACAAACGATACACAACAAATTTAGTTAAAAAATCGATTTCTTGGAAGATCGGCCCTATGAGAGTTATATGATATAGTCAACCGATTTTGTTCAAATTTGGCACATTGCTTAAGTGCTCTAAAAAATTTCCAAACCCCAAATCTAGTTACGATATCTTTATTAAAAAACAAAATATAGCGAATTTTGATTTAAATAAGTTATTTTGGCCGATCGGTCCTATGGGAGCTATATGATATAGTCAACCGATTTTGATGAAATTTGGTACAGTACTTGGGAACCATAAAAACTTTTAAATACCAAATTTGGTTCCGATATCTGAGGTTACGATATCTGAGGTCGTCTCAAAACACCCAAATGAGAGCTATATAATTTATCCACGATATCAAAAAAATGAAATAAACTTGCCTCCTATGGAATAATATGGGATCTAATGTGAAAGTTTGGTAACTCTAGCTCTTACCATCTCTGAGATCTAGGCGTTCACACGGACGGACGGACAGACGGACATGGGTATATCTACTTCTCTATTCACCCTGATCATATTTTAGGTAACTTTGGGGTGTCTCCGACGACTCCTTCTATATGTTACATACATTTTCGGCTTGCACAAACTTAATATACACTTTGTACCATACGGTACAGGGTATAAAAAAAACAAACCGAACAATTTTATTTGGATTCGTTTTTGCGTGCTTCGGAAAAGGAATTTTTTTGACGATTACTTCACTTTTTAATTTATAATCGTATATTTCCTTTAACTAACACCCAGGCCCGTCGAGAGGGTGGACAGGGAAGGCATTCCCCCAGGGTCCGGAGTTTTCTTAGGGGCCCGTTGTAATTACTGCCGATCACAATGATTCAAGCTAAAGGTGTAATACAGGGGCCGAACCTTCTTCCCCCGGGCCCGGATTTTCACTCTACGGCCCTGCTAACACTAAAATTTTACTCAAGCAACAATAGTTATTGAAATTAAATTAGGACTTAGCTATTTTTGTTACAAGGGAAATTTTCTTTGTGTAATGCGGGAACCCTTTTGGAACTTTTCGTCATGTGTTCGTGTATGTGCAGATATCATAATCGTTTTGCTCTATTTTCAAACTGAATCAAAATAATAAAAATAGTTGTCAATAAATACAATATATAACCTAAAATTTGCGTAAATATAATAAAAGAATATTTAAAAAAATATTTCACTAAAAATTACTAGTTTTTTAAAACTATTTTAACTATTCGTTTTAATTCCTCTTGCGACAAACCATTCGGTTTCAAACCACTTGAAAAATACGGCTTAGTGAAATTGCGAGAAATATGGTTTGCGAAAACAAGTCTGAATAAAATGTTTGGATTTGTTTTCCGGATCGCGGCTGTATGTTAAGTTTTAGTATCCTACATGGAAAGGCTTACGACACTGAAAATCAATACTATTTTTTCATATTGTTACAATATTTGAACTAGATGAACATATTGGACGATAGGGGGCGCTTGCATGTTTTCAAGGTGCGGGAAGACTTTAATGCGTTCTAACTTGAAAACTACTAGAGACACTTACAATATTCAAAATACAGTTTTATGAATTTTTTTTAGATCTAAAATATTTTATATACACCAAAAACAAAAAATGGCGTACGTAAAGTCGGGCGCGGACGACTTTAGGATACCCTGTACCACTAGCTTGCAATAAAATCCGGTTCTTCACAAAAAAAACCAAAAACAGATGAATTTTTAAGCAAACATTTTTTTTTTTGACCAATCGTTCCTATGGTAGCTATATGATATAGTCAAACGATTTCGATCAAACTTGACACAGTGCTTTAATACCTTAAAAAAGATCTGAATGCCGAATTTAGTTCAAATATCTTTACAAACAGACGAAACACAACGAATTTTGTATAAAAAATCGCTTTTTTGGAAGATCGGCCCTATGGGAGCTACATTTTATAGAGTCAACCCATTTTGTTCAAATTTGGCACATTGCTTAAGTGCTCTAAAAAATTTCCAAACGCCAAATCTAGTGACGATATCTTTATTAAAAAATGGCGGACGTAAAGTCGGGTGCGGACGACTTTAGGATACCCTGTACCACTAGCTTGTAATAAAGTCCGATTTCTTCACAAAAAACCAAAAGCAGAAGAATTTTTAAGCAACAATTTTTTTTACCGATCGTTCCTATGGGAGCTATATGACATAGTCAACCGATTTCAATAAAATTTGACACAGTGCTTAAATACCTTAAAAAGATCTGAATGCCAAATTTATTTCAAATATCTTTACAAACAAACGAAACACATCGAATTTTGTTTAAAAAACGTGTTTTTGGACCGATTGGTCCTATGGGAGCTATATGATCTAGTCAAGCGATTTAGATTAAATTTAGTACAGTGCTTAGGAACTATAAAATACTCACGAATGTCAAATTTGGTCCCAATATCTTAACAAACAAACGAAACACAACAAATTTGGTTAAAAAATCGATTTTTTGGAAGATCGGACCTATGGGAGCTATATGATATAGTCAACCGATTTTGTTCAAATTTGGCACATTGCTTAAGTGCTCTAAAAAATTTTCAAACGCCAAATCTGGTTAGGATATCTTTATTAAAAAACGAAATATAGCGAATTTTGATTTAAAAAAGTTATTTTGGCCGATCGGTCCTATGGAAGCTATATGATATAGTCAACCGATTGATGAAATTTGGTACAGTGCTTGGAAACCATAAAAAACTTTCGAATACCAAATTTGGCTACGATATCTTTATAAACAAACGAATTATTCATCTAAAACGCTTTTTTTTGTCGAGGTCGTCTCAAACACCCTCATGGGAGCTATATAATTTATCCCCGATATTAAAAAAATAAAATAAACTTGTCTCCTATGGAATAACATGGGATCTAATGTGGAAGTTTGGTTGCTCCAGTTCTTACCATCTCTGAGATCTTGGCGTTCAAACGGACAGACAGATGGACTGACGGACATGGGTATATCGAATTCTCTAGTTACCCTGATCATATTTTAGGTAACTTTGGGGTGTCTCCGACGTCTCCTTCTATATGTTACATACACTTTCGGCTTGCAGAAACTTAATATACCCTTTGTACCATACGGTACACGGTATAAAAACTAATGAAACGTGAACTTAAATAGCATCGATGGAACCGGAACTTGGAGTTGTCTCAACATTTAAACATCTCATTGCCATGGTCAACAGGCAGTGTTCAACCAATAGATTTTGAATAAGCCATTAAAGTACATATCCAAGCTTTCAGAGATCTGGTCATCCAAATATGAACTTACTAGCTTTGTATAATTATTTTCGTACATGTTCCAGAGAATTTTCCAATTGGACTATGGTTTTTTTGGGGCAAAACTATATTCGTACCTACAAATTCTGAAAATTAGTACCGATTTTAATGAGAACCAAATCAATTTAAGGTACATATATGGGGTAAATGTCATGGTGATATCTTGAGGGGTGTTTTCGTACATGTTCCAGAGAATTTTCCAATTGGACCATGGTTTTTTTGGGGCAAAACTATATTCGTACCTACAAATTCTGCAAATTAGTACCGATTTTAATGAGAACCGAGAGTTACTTCAAATCAATTTATGGTACATACATGGGGTAAATATCATGTTGATATCTTGAGAGGTGTCGGAGAAAACACGGTATATCAACTGCGGGGGTGGGGGGTCCGCTTCGATAAAATTAGGACGTGGATTTGTTCATTAGAGCCACATGGAACAGACTACCAAAAATTGTGATTCTAGGTAGCTTATTACCATAATTACCCAGAATCAAATATTGACGGAGTTTATCGGCTAGGGGAGGTGAAATTAGTAATTTTATGGCTTTAACTTGTTGAATTTGTCCGATTTTGTTCATTTTTGACATTCGGATTTTTGAGGACATGACGCATCGCTCCGTTAAATTTCTGATTAAATTATTAAACGGTTTGGCTGCAAAAAAAATCTACTGAGGGGAAACGGCGAAAAATATTGACATGATTCAACATACTTCATCATTTAAGGAATTATGCGCATCAGGTGTAAATTTTGGTGTCTGTAGCTCTACTAGTCTCCAAGATCTAAGTATTCATACAGACGGACGCACGAATTTTAAATTTAAAAACGAAAATAATACAATTCCACCCATTGCACTATGGTCCCAAAACCCTTTTTTTTACGTAAATTCAAAAAATCATAATCGTGATTTATGCAAAAATCACATTATTATTCCAATAGCAAATATTCCAATGAACTTAGAAATGAAATTCTTTTTTTTTTGGAAAATTTTTTTGTATTTTTCTTCACCCTGATAGTTGACTATTTATTTTGTGCGCACGTGGTTGAAATTTACGCAAAATATTGTACACTTTTGTTTCCTATATAAAACAAATAAAAAAAGGCCCATTAAGAAAACTAACTATGGAAAATGATATGTGCCTTTGTGCTGTGTTGTTTAAGCCGACCATAACCTCAAATAAATTTTGGTTCGTAGAGTAGAGTTAAGTATATTGTCGTGCATTGTTGTAGCTATAAATGCAGTCTTGTGTGTCAATGTGTCTTCTTTATAAAACACCCAAAATCTTGTTCCCGAATTTCCCCGTTTCCATATAATCGCAAATTTCACCAGGTAACTTTGAGTTCGAGCATGCAGAATTGCTTGAAGTGCGGCTGCAGAATAATGGAAGGCTTTTCGAAATTAAGAAGACGGAAATAGAGCAAAAAATGCTATAACTTTGCAGCCTACGCTAAAAGATGCTATGCAAAATGCAACTATATGGTAGAAAGATTTAAAACTGATCCAATACAAAAAAATTGGTTGTCTTCAAAGATGGTAATAGGAGTCAGTAAAATTGAGCTGCAACCGAAAAATGCAGGACGTCCAAGTACTTCTTATTCTGCTGGAAATCAACGTATAAAAAGAAAATGTGCGGCCGAGCGTTCTGAGAAGGAAAACCATAACACATCCTTACTTGTTCAAGCTGCTTCAGTATCAGTAAAGAAAACCAAATGTAGCGATGTATCGTTCGTGCTAAAGGACACAGCAAAAGGCAATGGAAGTATTTAAAAAAAAAGTTTCTTGCTCAGGGTCCAATTCCGTTGTCACCTGATGAAGCTTTAGATGGTTTAACCAAGAACACTTATGTGAACATCAGGCTGCAGAATTAAAGTCGTAATTGTGAAATATATCATAACTACATTCAAGTGAAAAAAAAAGTGCAGACCTGACGATATTTCCGTTTTTGAAACTGTTGCCGTAGTTCCTTTACAAAATATTTTGGATCACACTGTAAAGCGAATAATGGCACTACAAGAAGAAGTTTTAGAAAGGTTTGCATGGGTGAAAATGCATCTGAGGCTCGAAACAAAGTTTATAAGCATGATAGACAAACGCACGCGCGAAAAATTAGCAGACAAAACAGCATTCAAGATGTTTTCCATAGATGTATGGACACTAGCGATCCATTAATATCGAGCTTATATCTGACCCAGCGAAAAAATAAAAATAAAAAGAAACATTTTTCGGCTGATGCTCTAGCGCTCTTGGAAGTGCCAACTTCTACCCCCAGTGAAGGCGAGCTATTTAATACCAGAAACGATGCTGAAGGAGATGAATCTGATATGGACGAGTCTGACTTGGACCAAAGTGATTTTGACAACGAATACGCAGTTGATATAGAATCTGAATTTTTGGATGAGCAATAAAAATCATAAAAAGCTAAGAGCACAAAGTAAAAAATTGAAAAATAATACGTTTACAAATTTTTAAATTAGAATTGTGCTGATTATTTACATATTTGATATAAGTAAGTTATATATTATAGTTTAAAGCTTAAAAAAAAAAAGTTCATTTACAAAGCTACGAAATCAAAAAATTTTCAATAAGCCTTTGCAAATAGGCGGGAGTTACACAATAGAGTATAAGACGCGTCTATCAGACATACTGGCTAACATGGTAGTGGGACTAACATTAGAACCCAATGCAAATGCATCATCCGATGAAAGTATGGAGAGTTTGTAAATGTTTAATAATTTACCGAAAAATGCATTTACTACTTAGGGAGATGCAGGCTTGAAACACTAGTGAATTGTAAGTGTTAGATATTTGTGTGTCGGTCAAAGGACCAATAGTAAAGCCAAACGGCGATTAAAAAATTTGCGAAGACTATAAAGTCACTTTAAATAAACTGTTGATTGATTTTAAATACCCCTTACCTAGGATAGAGAAAATTTACGCATCTTTGGGGGAAGGTGAGTTATTTACGAAACTAGATTTTTGTAATGCTTATAACCAGCTAGAGTTAGATAAGGAGTATCAGCTTATTATGAAAATAAAACGGTTGCCTTTTGGCATTAAGATAGCTGCAGAAATTTTTCAAAAGACTATGGAGAATTTAATGAGAAATATTCAGGGCATAATAGTCTATCAGGATGACTTAACAGTTACTGGGAAAAACATGCAAGAGCACATGTCAAATTTTAGACAAGTTTTAACGAAACTTCAAGAACCAGTAAGACTAAATTTAGAAAAATGCGAATTTGGGATTTCACATTGATAGAAATGGCTTAAATAAAAGCAAGGATAGGACAGCCAGTTTGCTGTTAGCACCCAGTTCGAAAACTTTTTCAGAGCTTAGAGCTTTTATTGGAATGGTAAATTATTATTCCAAATTCATTAATGATTTTACAAACAAAATGAATCCTTTATACGAACTGCTGCAAGTATAAAAAGTTTATTTGGACACAAATACAGGGTGGTCCACCTAGTGTTTGGAATTTGAACTACCGATTATATGACTTTTAAGACATCAAATATCATTCATATATTGGTAACTATTTAGTAAAAACATTCACATTTACGAAATGGGACGCTATACGCTTGAAGAAAATTGGGAAATATTAAAAATGTCGGACGTAAAGTCGGGCGCGGACGACTTTAGGATACCCTGTACCAATAGCTTGTAATAAAGTCCGATTTCTTCACAAAAACCAAAAACAGAAGAATTTTTAAGCAAAAATTTGTTTTTGACCGATCATTCCTATGGGAGCTATATGATATAGTCAACCGATTTCAATAAAATTTGACGCAGTGCTTAAATACTTAAAAAAAGATCTGAATGCTGAATTTAGTTCAAATATCTTTACAAACAAACAAAACACATCGAATTTTGTATAAAAAACGTATTTTTGGACCGATTGGTCCTATGGGAGCTATATGGTCTAGTCAACGAAAAAACGAAATTGATTAAATTTAATACAGTGCTTAGGAACTATAAAATACTCACTAATGTCAAATTTGGCCCCAATATCTTAACAAACAAACGAAACACAACAAATTTTGTTAAAAAATCTATTTTTTGGAAGATCGGACCTATGGGAGCTATATGATATAGTCAACCGATTTTGTTCAAATTTGGCACATTGCTAAAGTGCTCTAACACCAAATTTGGTTACGATATCTTTATTAAAAAACGAAATATAGCGAATTTTTCCTTAAAAAAGTTATTTTGGCCGATCGGTCCTATGGGAGCTATATGATATAGTCAACCGATTTTGATGAAATTCGGTACAGTGACTAAGAACTATAAAGAACTTTCGAATACCAAATTTGGTTACGATATCTTCATAAGCAAATGAATTATTCATCTAAAACTTTTTGTTTTGTCGAGGTCGTCTCATTCACCCCTATGGGAGCTATATAATTTAACCCCGATATCAAAAAAATGAAATAAACTTGCCTCCTATGGAATAATATGGGATCTAATGTGAAAGTTTGGTAACTCTAGCTCTTACCATCTCTGAGATCTAGGCGTTCACACAGACGGACGGACAGACGGACAGACGGACATGGGTATATCGACTTCTCTATTCACCCTGATCATATTTTAGGTAACTTTGGGGTGTCTCCGACGTCTCCTTCTATATGTTACATACATTTTCGGCTTGCACAAACTTAATATACCCTTGGTACCATACGGTACAGGGTATAAAAACGAAATATAGCGCATTTTTCTTTAAAAAAGTTATTTTGGCCGATCGGTCCTACGGAAGCTATATGATATAGTCAACCGATTTCGATCAAATTTGGTACAGTGTTTGGGAACTATAACTTTCGAATACCAAATTTGGTTACGATATCTTCATAAACAAATGAATTATTCATCTGAAACGCTATTTTTTTGTCGAGGTCGTCTCAAACACCCCCATGGGAGCTGTATAATTTATCCCCGATATCAAAAAAATAAAATAAACTTGCCTCCTATGGAATAATATGGGATCTAATGTGAAAGTTTGGTAACTCCAGCTCTTACCATCTCTGAGATCTAGGCGTTCACACGGACGGACGGACAGACGGACAGACGGACATGGGTATATCGACTTCTCTATTCACCCTGATCATATTTTAGGTAACTTTGGGTGTCTCCGACGTCCCCTTCTATATGTTACAAACATTTTCGGCTTGCACAAACTTAATATACCCTTGGTACCATACGGTATAGGTTATAAAAATGTGATACAGTCGAGGCGGTGCCCAACAGTGGAATACTCTGTACCTTTTCTCTAGAAAAAATTGTATCTGCATATTCCTACTAAGAACTTTCCAATTTGAATTAATTTTTGTTTTTGTGAAATTCGATATTTATACCTATAAGTTCCGAAAATGTTTACCGATTGTGATGAAACTCGAAAGTTACGTCAAAGAAGCTATTTAGTATATGGGTTAAGTTTCAAGTTAATATGTTGAGGGGTTGTAGTGGCCATACACCCAAGTCACGAACCTTAAATTTCGTTAATTTTTCATTTTGAAAATAGGCCTAATAATCGAGCTTTAGCGAGCTTAAGAAACAGTAAAAGCTCGCTTAATAAGTAACAGCGTTCTTTAGGGGGTCAACGACCTCTCGTAGTCACATGATTATGCAGTTAGAAGTTTTGGCGCGAGCGACCCTCAATTGCATTAGGCAAAAGAAAGAGCAAGAGAAAGCCTATGTCATATTATGCGCGCTCTTCATGCGCATAGCTTTTTGTTCTACATCTTTAAAGCTTAGCTGCCTAAGTCATGCTTAACATCGACAAAGGTCAGTCTAAGTACGACAGTGCGCCTGTGCAAATGTGATTTTTGAAAATTCTTGAGTGCGTTAATACAATTCAAACAATCCAGTGAAAAGTTTATTTATATATATGTATATCCATCAATATATATATTTGATATATATTATTATATATATATATATATATTTTGTGTTTCTTTTTTTATTAATTTCTTCGATTGCTGCGGGCCTATTAAGGCAGAGCCACACGGCTTAACTACCCCGCAGCAATAATTTCCTTAGTGGAAATAAATTGGACGGCTGTAAAAATCGGCCCTAGCCGAGACCATCACCACCAAGGCAGCAGAGCAACCATACAAACAGTGTCAGAACTAAGAGCGGCGCACTAAGCGCCAACAACAACAATGACAGCCCTAAGAGCTGCGCAGTAAGCTGCGCCAACTGCAACAGCGACAGCACCAAGATCGGCTGCGCGCTAGGCACCAACAACAACTACAACAACAATTACGTGCAAATTGCAAGTGCTGTGTTAAGCTGTGCTTAAACAATCACCTCAAAGCAGCGCCAATAACAACAAAAGCGACAGCACTTAACAGCTGAGCATCGGACGGGACAATAACACCATTTGATTAGATTAAACATCTGATCAAAAACCTAAATAAAACCAGCAAGTATCAACAAAAACAGATAAATATACATACAATGTAAAAAGCACCGATATATAATGTAAAGCTTAAAACAGCTGTTTGAATTGTTAGAGAGGAGCTTTATTTTTTGTTTATATATACGATTGCACGAATAACATGTAAATTAATACGCAGACCGACCAAGCTCTTTTCTATTAATTTACATGTTCTTTAAGTGAACGTACCTAGTCTCTTAAAAATTATGCTAAAGTAAAAATGAAGACTTAAAATGTATTTTGTTATAATAGTAATAATTTAATTTGAATAATGTTTAAATTTTGTAATAAGAATTATGTTTGAATGGTGCCACTTTTCATATATATTTATATATATATATAGGTTACTTATGTTTATATTTTGGTCTATATTATTATTTTAGTCATATTCTAACCAATTTAAAAATCTCCCAACAAGGTACACCGTACTACGAAATCGTTGAGCTCAGGGATTCGGCGTAAGGCGTATGAGTGAATGGTAGTTGGTCGAATAACGACCTGTTGTAGTATTTTTTTTTTGTTTGTAGAGGCAATTGTAGGCCTAAATATTTATATATATATATATGCATTTAAATTCACGAAACCAAATGGCCCAATAACAAAAATATTTATATCATTGTTAAAAGATAAAATATGAAAATTTCTCTAAAATTAAGTTTACAATGTGTAATATTTTAAGCATTATTTTAAGTACACCCATTTATTTGTCTTGAATTATAATACCATTATGAATTTCTAATTTTTCCGTGTGTTCACTCTGAGTAGGACAGAATTAGGCTTATAGGATCATGAAAACCCAATAGGTTGCTTTAGGGTCAAAATAGACGGCCTAGCCGTTTATCATTAGACATAGGTGAGTGGTGGGTAAAGACGGGACTAATTCCATCAAAGTTCCCATATAACATAGCAGCAAAGTCCGTTTGATTGTATTTTTTCGTTTTCTTCGTTTATTTTTATTAATTTATTTCCATTTAGTTTATTCTTTTTGTATTATTATTTGTCCATGTGCACCTAAAATTTATGTTCAGTGTGTATCAGGAGTCAGTGTTTAAGAAATCCCCCCCCCCAGTCCGGCGAGCTAAGTCAGAGCATAGCTAGAGGTGCACCGTCCCTAGATACCCTCTTGAGCGTCCGATTTACACCTTCGGCGTTTAAATACCCTACACACTACAGGGTGTGGGAGACAACACCGTAAATCGATTGCAGGAGGTAGGGGGTCGTATCGATAAAGTTTGGATTCGGATTTGTTCATTAGAGCCACATGAAGCAGCTGACCAAAAATTGTGATTCGAGGTCACTTGTAACTATAATTAGGTAGAGCTTAATAATGTCGCAGATCCGATTTTGTATACACAGATGCATGGAACCATAACGCATCACTCTGTTAAATTTCAGATGAAAATATTAAACAGTATTGCCAAAAACCACAAAAATCTACTGCGGAGGATCGGGGAAAGACATTGACATGATTCAACAAACTTCATCTTCTCTGAAAATATAGGCACCAGCTGGTAAAGTTTGGGGTTTTTCGCTCTGCTAGTCTCCGAGATCTAGGTGTTCATACGAACGAACGGACGAATGGACGGACCTGGCTCAATCGCTACCCGAGATTATGATAACCATTTTGGTATAAAGGTATAAAGGACTTGGGGTCTGCCACGCCTCCTTCTGACCGTTACATACATTGCACAAATCTGGTATACTCTTTGTAGTTTTAAGTACAAAGTATAAAAAATGCAAGGGGTTGTTTAAAAATAGAAAAAAATTGTGTTGTCGTAATTTTGGCGCCCTCTACAGCCCAAAATATGAACTTCTGGGTATACCTCCCATTACAAATAATATTTTAAATTTGATTTCTGTACGACTTATAGAGTTTGAGATAAATTGACTCAAAAATATTTTAAAATAACCAAAAACAACATGGGGGAGGAGTTTACCCTTTGGTTTTAGACTTTTTGGATAGTCCTTAAAACATTTAGCATGAAAAATGCAGCAGACAATTTTTTCCTGGTCTAACTCTAGTTTTACAGTACTAGTAGGTGCTTTAAAAAAAGTTTTTGCACTTAGTTTGATTTTAGTGAGGTTTTATAATTGCCAAAGTTTCCAAACGATTTTAATTAACTCCGCAGCCGGTTGGGTTTTCAAAAATGAAAGTTCTAAGGTGAGTTTAACTATTGTTACCTTATAACTAAAGCTAAAGGCTTGTTGCCAGCATCAAAAAGCTGATACCTGCAGATAGACGAACACGAAAAAATCTATTTTCATAGTCTTCTTAATCATTATTTTGGTATTAAGATATTATAACGAATTTGTTCACAATTAATATGCCCGTCTACATAAAAAGTACACTATTGTTTGCAAAAAAAAAAAACAATATTTAACAACACAAAAAAAAAATATTAGAGCCCCAAGTCGTCAAGTGTAAGAAGGCAATAGATAGAAGGTAAGTAAGAGTTTTCCCAAAAACGTAATTGAACAATATTAAAAATCTTATAGAGCCCATAGTAGCAACAGGAAGTAAGTATTTTATATATAGTTATAATTTGGCTTAATAAAAGAAAACAATCAAAATGTCTTAGCGTTACCTTCTTTTTAACTTTCTTAGTGCTTGTGACGTAGATGACGTTTATTGTGACGGATAGGCCTGTTGATTTGTAAAGAACTTGCTTTGATTTTTATAAGAATGCCTCAGTTTGCCAATTACGCAACAAAAGTGTCATATACTGTGGATTATTAAATACTTCAAGGCTTTTTGCCTTCAATTTATTTAAGGTACAGTAACAATTTGTTAAGAAAAAAAAGAAAATAAAAAAAGCTGCAAGCGCTTTATAAAAAGAATCTGTAATTAAGTTTATTTAATGCTTTCCAATTGAATCTTTTTGCACACGTTGGGATAGGCGTGAATATAAAATAACCTTAAAAAAAACAGTGCCCAGAGAGGAATACTTACTTAAAAAAAAAAAAAATAATAATTCAGGAACAGTTAAGGAAAATTGTTTTAGTTTTTTGAGATGTTTAAATAATAAAATAAAGACAGCATTATTTAACCAGTTACAAAAAGTATGGACTTTGGGATACCCTGTACCACTAGCTTGCAATAAAATCTGGTTCCTGCACAAAAAACCAAAAACTGAAGAATTTTTAAGCAAAAAAATTTTTTTTTTGACCAATCGTTCCTATGGGAGCTATTTGATATAGTCAATCGATTTCAATAAAATTTGACACAGTGCTTAAATACCTTAAAAAAGATCTAAATGCCGAATTTAGTTCAAATATCTTTACAAACTATCCAAACACTTAAAATTTTTTATATAAAACGTTTTTTTGGACCGATTGGTCCTATGGGAGCTATATGATATAGTCAAACGATTTGGATTAAATTTAGTACAGTGCTTAGAAACCATAAAAAACTCACGAATATCAAATTTGGTCCCAATATTTTAACAAACAAACGAAACACATCGGATTTTGTTAAGAAATCGATTTTTTGGAAGATCGGCCCTATGGGAGCTATATGATATAGTCAACCGATTTTGTTCAAATTTGGCACATTGCTAAAGTGATCTAAAAAATTTCCAAAAGCCAAATCTGGTTGCGATATCTTTATTTAAAAACGAAATATAGCGAATTTTTCTTTAAAAAAGTTATTTTGGCCGATCGGTCCTATGGGAGCTATATGACATAGTCAACCGATTTTGATGAAATTTGGTACAGTGACTAAGAAATATAAAAAACTTTCGAATGACAAATTTGGTTACGATTTTTTCATAAACAAACGAATTATTCATTTAAAACTTTTTTTTCTTTGTCGAGGTCGTCTCAATCACCCCTATAAAATGAAATAAACTTGCCTCCTATGGAATAATATGGGATCTAATGTGAAAGTTTGGTAACTCTAGCTCTTACCTTCTCTAAGATCTAGGCGTTCAAACGGACGGACGGACAGACGGACATGTGTATATCGACTTCTCTATTCACCCTGATCATATTTAAGGTAACTTTGGGGTGTCTCCGACGTCTCCTTCTATATGTTACATACATTTTCGGCTTGCACAAACTTAATATACCCTTGGTACCATACGGTACAGGGTATAATAAAGCCTAATATGTCACTTTTCAAACAAGCTTTAGCTTGCCAACTTCCAATTTATATTACCAGAGATATTGTATTTAAGAGCTATCTAGCGACAATTTGTAACCGAATATTTTCGAATACCTTATATGTATGTATGTATATGTCGTCCTCATAATTACTCTCAATTGATCAATGTTTTCAATACATTTTCATAATGGGCTGATTTCACGTGTCAACCGGTCAATATGACCGCAAGATGTTAGATGCTAGATGTTGTCAGTGTGAATATCTTTTTCACATCATCAAAAAATCCCATGCATTACTCTCAGATGCGCTCAGTGCTAAAAGCCTATAATAGGCTTGTATATTTAAAAGCAGCGGAACCAAAAATCAAGGCATCATTAAAAGACATCGGTTCTGTTGTAGATATGGGTATCTTGTCTCGCAGAAGATAATCTATTTTTGTACAGCTTTTCGTTGATATTTCCATGATTGCTTTGTATTTATTTATATGTAATTTTCAAATTTAGCACCCACCAATTTCTTATCTCTTCATGCTTATTCTTTAAGATACTTTTAGAACGAATTCATGGCACCATATACTAGCATGTATGGTCAGCAGACCTTCAACTTTACGTGAACTCCCAAGCTCTTGATTTTACACACCTTGACCTTTGGTTTTCTATAAATGCACAATTTTTTACGAATTTAAATAATGTAATTGAAAACGATTCCGATTAAAATGACAAAAAATAATTTGTTTTTATGCCAGCAAATTAGAGTTGCCGACCACTGTGCAATGTCTAGGACACCTATTTGAAACAAAAATGATGCAATAATAATCATGAAGTACGTATTTTGCTATAAAAAAAACTATTTTTGACAATTTAGCTTTGTTTTTTGGTAGTTGAAAAAAAAAGTGAGCTAAGTTCAAATGATTTCCAATTTTAACTTTATTATTAAAAGCAATTATAACGACAATGCACGTATAGATAGAGCTACGTAGCCAAATTGTATATTACAACAAACCAAAATCCAAACAGTTTATTACATTTATATGAAGAAATATAATATAAAGAAGTAAAATAATTGTGTATATGTTGAAATAAATGAAAATGCTTTATTTGCACTGCATACGTGCGTAAACACGTTGTGAATTATATTTACTGACATAAATTAGTTGTTTATAAACTGTTTAAACAAATAAAAAAGTTGTCGCACTATTTCAAATAGCTTGACTCTCCAGAATTCAGAGAGACACAAGTATCAGAGCAGTCCACTAATCTTTATTTTCGTTTAGGAACCATGTGGAGCTCCAACAAAGCGAACAATGTCTTTAAAACATCCTAGGATATGTGAAAATATTCCGAAAATACTGCCGGGTTCTGACAATTTTCCGCTAAATGTGAATAATGCAAATGCAATTGTATCTCACCTTACAATTCCTACGTCTCTACAGAATTTTCGACGTTCAGCTCTGCGTATTGAATATGAGTTTACCCACATACCCCGTTCTTCCTTTAGTTTCGCAAATAACTAGGCAATAATTGCAATAAAAAAATAAATATTATGTAATATTTTGATATTGCGATTCATTCTTATGAATTTATTTGAAAAAAACAGCTGATTTTTAAATTTACTTTTTGGCGCCATGTATTGTTTGTAGCGCCGTCTACATGTAAAATTACCAAGTCACTATGTTAGTGCCCATACTCCTCCGACACGGCTGGACCGATTCTCATGAAATTTTGTGTGCCATTGGGTAGGTCTGAGAATAAGTAACCATATATTTTTCATACCCTTAAGAGATAAGAGTTGCCACCCCTAGCATTTTTTTTTTTTAATTTAGGTTGGCATTGTGTACATTGTCAGATTAACTAAAATTGTTTAGTTAATTGTTTTTGTCGAAATGGAATACATAAAAATTATAAACGCTATTAATTTTATTTTATTGAGTATGAGCAACTAACATAGTGACACGAGAATCTTATATATAAGAAGAAACTTGTGTTTTACGTGTTACGGGTGTTCTCGATGAATTTCAAATCTGATTCATGCGTGGGTTAGAGGTTGTCAATACGAAGTTTTAAGTCTATTTCAATGTGATTGTGTGTATTGGTTCGAGAGATATACGCATTTTTGTAAATACAGTACGCGAAAAAAGGTTAAAGCCACTTGGTTTTTTCAATAAAATTCGAAAAGTTTCAAATATTTTTGAATGAAGTTTTACATGTTTATTAAGTAATTATTTTAACGTATAAACAAAAAAAAAATTTTAAAATTCACATGGTTTAAATCCATTTTTTTAAGTTTTTTTGATTTTTTGCTACTTTTTGGTGCGAAATAAGGTTAAAGCCACTCAGTTATTTTTAAACGAAAATCCAATTTTTGCTAAAATTTTTTTTTAATATTTCGTATGTTTACCTTTAGCGTCATACAAAGAAAGCATTCGATGTGGTAGACTGTCATATAGTAATTTTATTTGGACATGAGAGATGTTTTCCCAAGCCGCCTCGATGGCCACCTTAAGTTCATCTTTGTTATTGTATTGCCGGCCATTTCCGTACACTATGAGTGCCAAAAGACCCCAGACATTCTCGATTATGTTCATATCTGGTGATTTAGAAGGCCAATTGTTAAAAAGTTGGACTCCATTCTCACGAAAAAAGGCTGTTGTCGATCTGGCCGCATGAATCGGTGCATTATCTTGCTGCAATTTCCAGTCCATTCCAGCGCACTCCAAGCCATATGACGGAAAATAGGGTCGAAGCATATGCTGGTATTGTTCTGCATTCATTCTTGTGGAAATTAATGATTTTTTTTTTTTTTTTTTTTTTGTATTATTTTTATTTGCGATCTGTCATATTGACATTTAACAAATTTGCTTATATTATAAATATAACGGGGTTGGTTATGCTCCAGTGAGCAACACCAATATACTTAAATTGTATATAATTCATTATGTTATTTAATACATATTACTTATTACGTATTATTTACTAAACTCTGTATATTATAAAAATCTATCTGGAAGATCCAGAACATGATATCTCTTCAGACGTCTAACATCCATACTATTGTCTAGTAGGTTAATAGCCAACGAATTTTCATGGTTTGATAGTCTCTCTAAGTATCTTAGCGATGATTTGCTTATTTCATCTTTGACGTAAGGAACATTCATGTCTTTGTGAATTTCTTGGTTGCTTACATACCAAGGAGCGCCTGCGATGTTTCTAAGAGTTATCGATTGATACCTTTGCAGGATTTCGATGTTTGAGGTGCTCGCCGTCCCCCAGAGCTGCATGGCATACGTCCAGACTGGCTTGAGAACTGCTTTGTAAAGCCGAATTTTATTCTCCAAACTAAGCTGCGATCGCGGACCTAGAAGCCAATACATTCTTTTGGTTTTAATTTTTAGCTGCATATGCTTTGATTTTATATGCTTATTCCACGTGAGTCGCCGATCCAAATGCACTCCAAGGTATTTGACAGGTTCTTCATCCGGTATGGACATACCATTTAACGTCACAAGAGGGCATTTTCCTCGTTTCAGTGTGAACGTAATTTGGACTGATTTTTGCGTGTTTACTAAAATTCTCCATTTTTTCAGCCATGTTTCAATAAGACCGAGTTGCTCTTGTAAATTTTGGGACGCCATTGCCGGAATTGCGCTGTTAGAAATAATTGCTGTGTCATCCGCATAGGTTGCAACTTCAACATTGTCATTTGTAGGAAGGTCCGCAGTAAAAATTGTGTATAGCACTGGCCCAAGTACACTACCTTGAGGAACTCCGGCGTTTATTGAGTACAGTTCCGAGTGCTCATCAGCATATTGGACATACAATTTTCTACAGCTGAGGTACGACTTAAAGAATAAGAAATACGGTGCAGGAAGCCATTTTTTGATTTTATAAAGTACTCCTGCGTGCCAGACTTTGTCAAATGCTTGCTGGATATCCAAAAATATCGCAGCGCTGTACTGTTTGTTTTCAAATGCATCCACTATCTTTTTAACAATACGATGGCATTGTTCAATTGTGCCATGGCCTCTTCTGATGTTCGGGTATGATGTTGGTGTCCTCTAAAACCACTGACATTCTTCTCAAAAGTATTTTTTCAAATACCTTAGCGAATGTCACCAGCAAACTAATGGGACGATATGATGACGCGTGTTGTTCAGGCTTGTTTGGTTTTGGCAGCATAATTAGTTCAGCGCATTTCCATTGAGTTGGGAAGTATTCAAGTCTGAGCATGGCATTATAGATGTACGACAAAAGTCTTTTTAAGGTACCCAATGCCACCCCAAACCATAACTGATCCACCGCCAGAATGGCGTGAAAACAATGTTTTCGGTTCGGTACGCAAATCGTGCCATTATTTAGAAAGTCCGTCTGGGCCATCCAAATTAAACTTTTTCTCGTCAGAAAAAATTATTTTTTGCAATTGGTTTGTCCAGCGCAGGTGGTCCAAGGCGAATTTCTGACGAGCTGCTATATTGTCTTTTGACAGCATTGGCTTGCCGTTAATTTTTTTGTATTCCAAGTGTTTTGAACCGCTTAAAATTTATTGAACACGGCGAACACCAACGGGTATTTCATTTTCACTTCTTAATTGGCCAGCAGATTTAAAACTGTTGCCAGCACTTCGGATTAAACGTCGCTTTTGGGCACTTGTAATCGTCGATGGTCGCCCTGTTATGTAGTTTTTACCATAATTTTGCCGATTCCTTAGAAAATTTCCAACTACATCTTTGCTGCGACCAATTTCCTTTCCTATTTGACGATTTGACATTTTATTATAATCTTTTAGAGTGGAAATTTTGGCTTTTTCGGCCTCTGTTAATTGTTTAAGGGCACCCATAGTAAATTGAGCAATGTTTGGATGACAACTGCGTAATAGATATTGTGAAATTGCACTTACAGAATCAAGAAGGTGTATAACAGCGAAATATGAGAAACACAAAGAATAAAAATGTAAATAACATTTGTTTTCATGTAGTAAACGTCAAGTGGCTTTAACCTTATTTCGCACCAAAAAATGCCAAAAATTCTAAACAAACCTAAAAAAAATGTTTAAACATGCATATTAAAAAAAATTTCATTTTTTATATACGTTAAAATAGTTACTTAATCAATATGTAAAACGTCATCCAAAAATATTTGAAACTTTTTGAGTTTTATTAAAAAAACCAAGTGGCTTTAACCTTTTTTCGCGTACTGTATTGTGAATACAGCATAGTAGAAAATTGTTCAACACCGAACATAGGATATGAAGTGCAGACAGAAGCGTAGTCGCAAAGGGGTTGAAATGTAGTTTCTGTGGAGCTTGAATTTATTAGAGATGCGAGCTCTCTTAAGAATACTTTAGTTCATCCATACGGCTTTTTAGAGAGTCATGAAAGTCAACTAATCCAAAAATCTTATGATTGTCTAGATAAGCTAACTAAAGAATCTTACGATGTTTATACACTTTAAGAGTATTGAAAAAGTTTGGGCTGGGCAACGTCTGCAGGGCCCACTAGTGTAAATATAAAAACCAGCTGATTGTTCAAGAAGTGCAAAAGTTAGTATGAAGAGCTGAGTGTTGCAGATTTTATACCGACGGATTAATTTTGAAGAGAATCAATATTGCAATCCAATTATTCACATTTTGTGAAAAATTGTTAATTTAAAACCATGGTACAGAATCAGGAAGCATTTTTGGAAATTTTTGCATGTTGTTTGATGTGTTCAAGATATTGCTTGCGTTGTTGGGGACCCAAATGATCCCTAATCGATAATTTTCTGTTCGTTAGTAAAATTTGTGCATCTATTTGCCAACGTGATAATGTTTCGTTTTTTGAAGTAAAACTCTTAAGGCGGCATTGTGAACTGGGATGGGTGTAACTGAAAATTTTTAACTCGATAATTGTTAGTTTGCTTTGATTATTCTCTTTCACAATGACGAATTGCTAGCTGACGTTGAGAGAGCGAGAAGTGGTCATGCAATAGAGAGGACAGTAAAGTGGCATATTTAAGGAACATACTGAAAAAAACATAAGAAAATTTCATCCAGCTGGACCTTTTTATCAGGCATGTTCCCGATTCCGAGTAAAAGTGTCTTCCTTTACTGCACAAGTTGACTATAGTAGAAAACCAAAAAATAAATCTATTCAAAAGCCTCACCCGGTTTCCTTGCCACCAGTTGTCCCAGCTGCCGTATCTGCCTGTAGCATTTCAAAAAACAAATTTCTCATCTCTCTGTTGAATTTTAAAATGTAAGAGGTCTTTTAACAAAGCCTAATATTCTGTTTGCGAATAGTTATCTCCCAACATTGTCGTTTTCTGGCTTGATCGCTCTGTCTGCCGTGGCGGAGATGTACTTATTGCTGTTGATGTAAAACTTTGTTCTAGCCTAGTTACAGTAACATGTTCGTCCATTCCAACTTCATCAACTACTAAAATTTATTTGCAACACTTGGCTGTAATTAATTATTTCCATTCGCTTTTACAAAATCTTAACCATCTCTTACTTTTAGGCGATACCTTCCAATCATTTAATGAATTTCGTCACCTTCTCTTAGCTCTGGTATATCATCCTCTTATAACGGATTACTGGACGGCTTGCTCGATTTGCCATTACTGCAAGTAAATGGCGTCCGAAACTGCCTCAATCGAATTCTTGATTTGGTTTTTGCCAATGATCCCGCTATTATGACAGTCTCCAGATCTTCCCATTATCTAATCCTGCGGATACATACTACCCTACTTTGAATATTCACAATTTCATCAATGCACCACAACCACAAATATAATCTCCCACTTTTAAGAAAAGGGTGCTTATCTTATTTTATGCGTGGAAATTCACCGAAAAAGAGAAAAGACGAAGAGTACGTAACTCTTTAAATTCTGGAAGTTATGTTTATTTTTGAAATTTTGAAATTGAAAGATAATAAATTCAAACTTGACATAAATAAAATACCAAGATTGAGGGAAATTTATCATTTATTACAATTATAAAAGTATTACTCAAATGCTCTAACCCATAGTCTACAAAGATAGTAGAAATTAAAAGAAGCAAGAATAAAAAAAAAAATAGATAAACAAGTCCTAAAAGCCCTCCAGACACACACACACAACATTGTAACAAACGTGTATATGTATATCCAGCATTTAGGATATGAAAAATAAAATATCTAAGCAAGCTAAACCCGTTTAATCATCAGCTCTTTTTGCAGTTATCCTCTCAATTTGCCTATGTGTGGTTCTTGGTATATGTATGTATAAGTAAACATACATTATGTATACGACCTCTTACAATTGCGCCATTTTGTTTCATTAGTTTTGCATATGGGAGGCCTTACAAATATGTTCTGGTTCAAGACTTCTCTGGAAAGTAAAAATGTCCCTTTTTTTTATTAAATTTAATAATATTTAAGTTCTATAAGTTTTAGCAATCACGCGATTTATTTTAATTTTCTCAAATTTTTAGTGATTTTTTCAGGTGTCCCAAATTACAAGCCTTTTAGGTGGCCTTTTAGGTCAATGTCAAGTTACAAACATATAAATTTTGCTCGTATTTATACATATATTGAGCCTAATTTTACTGCACATTTCATATAATCGCACAAAAACTAAATTGCACTCATTAAGTATTTATAATAAATAATTAAAGCTAATTAAAATTGCTGTGCATTTAAATTGCATTTATATGCATTTCTTGCCCCCAAGAGTATGCAACATTTTTCAAACATTATTGAGCATACGCAACGTTGTGAAGCATAAGCCGAGATAACGCTCAACAAAAGCTTTCTTGGAAACGTTTTTTGTTGCTAATTTACTTTAACCAGTAACCAGATTCAGCAGCTGGAATAATGTTAAGAAGTATTTTTAATAGAAGTGCTAAGTCCATCCGTTAGACTACATTTTCCAGGAAATCTTTAAATAGTTTTTTGTGTTCTGCTAACTGGGTACGAAGGTTGCTCCACTTTAAGGCTTTTACATGCCATTTAGCTGTTTGTGTAGTAAGGTACAAAATAAGCCTATCGAATGAAATAAAAAAGTTATAAGTATTTAACTTCTATTCACTTTCTAGCATTTTATGCGTTTATTAGACTGTAAATATTTATCATTTTGTTTATGGTTATTGCTGTGAGATTAATCTATGCTTATGAGACTCTCTTCCTTTTATTGCTAATTTTGTATTTAATTTATAGACTTTTATTCATAATAATATTGCTCTGACCTTATTATTAGCTCTTATTTATGTACTCATCATCAGTAAAAGGCAGTGAAACATATTTATGTATGCAACTTTTCATTTTTCAATTGATTGGTGTCACTTTCTGATAGCTAATTAAAAATTGAAATGCCGGCTTAATGAAAATTTTGCAGCAGTAGCTATTAAAAATGGCGTACGTAAAGTCGGGTTTGAAATACCCTGTACCACTACCTTGCAATACCTTGCGGCTCCGGCTTTTTTTTGACCGATCGCTCCTATGGGAGCTTTATGATATAATCAACCGATTTCGATCAAATTTGACACTGCTTTAATACCTTTAAAAACATCTGAGTGCCGAATTTATTTCAAATATCTTCACAAACAAACGAAACACAACAAATTTAGTTAAAAAATCGATTTTTTGTAAGATCGGCCCTATGGGAACTATATGATATAGTCAACCGATTTTGTTTAAGTTTTAGACATTGCTTAAGTGCTCTAAAGTTTTCCTAATGCCAAACGATTACGATATCTTTATTAAAAAACAAAATATAGCGAATTTTGCTTTAAAAAACTTATTTTGGCCGATCGGTCCTATGGGAGCTATATAATATAGTCAACCGATTTTGATCAAATTTGGTACAGTGCTTGGGAACTATAATATAAAATACTTTTGAATACCAAATTTGGTTACGATTTCTTCATAATTTAATCCTGATATCAATAAAATAAAATTGTCTCCTGTGAAATAATATATACAACTTTGCTCCCGCCGTTTTCCAAAAGATTTCTTTAGTAGCCAGTAATAGTTCAAATAAATAAATGACAACTGTTTTCCATCAGTTTTGACATCGAAAAATTTAACCTTACATCGATATTAGTTAATTTTTGTTTGCGTCATATAGTTACACTTAATTAAATATGTCAACTTATAAACCGAATTCACGTCATTTGCGGGAGATTTTACTTTTTCATTTCAACATGAAAAAATCGGCGGCTGAGGCTCATCGGGTTATTTCAAGTACTTATGGTGATGATACTATTAGTGAAAGAACGTGTCGCGAGTGGTTCCAGCGCATTAAAAGCGGTGATTTTGTTGTTGAAGATCGGCATAGCAGTGGCAGAGAAAAAACTTTTGAAGATGATGAACTGGAGGCTTTACTTAATGAAGACTCGTGCCAAACTCAAGAACAGGTAGCAAAATCATTGGGAGTAACTCAGCAAGCAGTATCAAAACGCCTGGAACAGTTGGGGATGATCCAAAAACAAGGATACTCGGTGCCGTTTCAGTTGAAACCAAGAAATGTTGAGCGACATTTATTTGCTTGTGAACAGCTGCTTGAAAGACAAAAACGAAAAGGATTTCTTCATCGTATTGTTACTGGGGACGAAAAATGGGTGCACTACGACAACCCTAAGCGACGCACATCATGGGGATTGCCCGGCCACACTTCTACGGCGACACCTCGACAGAATATTCACGGATCCAAGGTCATGTTGTGTATTTGGTGGGATCAGCTTGGCGTTATTTATTATGAGCTGCTAAAACCTTCTGAAAAAATTGCTGGTGCACTTTATCGAACGCAATTAATGCGTTTGAGTCGGTCATTAAAAGCAAAACGGACGCAATACGCTGATAGACACGAAAAAATAATTTTGCAACACGACAATGCTCGACCACACGTGGTGAAAGTAGTCAAGACGTACCTCGAAGCACCATAAAGCACCACCGCCATACTCTCCAGATGTTGCTCCATCTGATTACCATTTATTTAAGTCGATGGCACACGGCATGGCGGGCCAGTGCTTCGATTCTTTTGAAAAAGTGTAAGAATGGATCGATTCTTGGATCTTATCAAAGGATGAAGAATTTTTCCGACGTGGTAAGTGACGGACAATAGTACTTTGAAACATAAATAAGAAAACATTTTTTTATTATATAATTTTTAAAATTAAAAAAAAAACGGCGGGATCAAAGTTGTAGACCTAATATGTTATTTAATGTGAAAGTTTGGTTACTCTAGTCCTTACCATATAAAAATGCAGCAAACCTCAGTTTGACAGTTTATAATAATTTTTGTACAATTGCAGCATAAATCATGAAAGGAAAGTTGAACGTGGGCGCAAATATTAAGTATTTCAAGCATTTGGATCATGTTGGGCCCTATTTGAAGATAATCGGACAGCTTAATCACGAGACATAGAAGTTTAAATTAATTGTGTTTAAGTTTAATTGTGATGAAAATAACTAATCAAATAAAAATGAAGTGGAATTCACTTAATTGAACACCGTGTTTAAACCAGTAGTAAATTATAAGCATTGACTTATGATAAACTTTATTATTGAGAAACAACATCGATGACCATTTTTTTTTTTTTTTGTGATGCCCATTTCGGATAACTTTGCTAGTTTAAGAGCACGCAAAACACTCATAACCTTTACGCCTCTCACAACCAATTAAAAAATGCCATTCACTTGAAATTTGGTATAGATTTTCGGGAAGAGTGTACCAACACAACAAAACAAAAAAAATCGATAATCGAAAATACGTTGCCCTCGAAATTTGAAAAGTCACATTATTTTTCGAACACACCTCGTACTAGCATTATACTGGCGGAGGAATTGCTTAAATTGAAATGCCATATAACAGGTACTATAAAAATTAAACGCAAGGTCATACCTGACCCAATAAAGAAACCAAGACTTGGAGTAAACAAATCGATTGCTTACAAAAAATGAAGAACAATGATATTGTCCTGGAAGGATAAAAGAGTCGTGACGTTGTTGTGCATCAGTGATAGAGCTGGATGCATTACAAAAACAAGATTTTTAAGAGGTGGTGAGCACCAAAATGTTGAAAAATCTAAAGTAGCTGTTAACTACACGGACTCTATGAGTGGTGTTGACAGCGCGGATCAGTATGCATCAACCTACTGCTTTCTCAGAAAATCCCTCAAATGGTGGAAGAACATGTTTTTTGTTGAAGCATTGAGATGTCCTGTATAAATTCATAAATTTTATATAAATGTATAAAAACGGACAAAAATGAAAAACCCATGTCACATTTGAAGTTTGTCAAGCGCTTAGTCGATCAACTCGTGGGCGAATTTCGAGAAGACCGTTCAATACAATCCACCTCAAATCAAAAAGCTAGGCTTGACAAAAGACTTCACATCTTGCGGAAGGGATTGTGTAATTTTTTTCAACAGGCAATAACGATACTTGTCCCGATAAACCTCGAATGTGATTGATTTGATTGCTTTGAAAAATATTACACTTTGAGAAGTTGTAAGCCTGAAGTTTCTTCTTTTAGTCTTGAATATAAGCTACAACATGCTTTATTAAAATATATGTAAAAATAAATTGGTTTGTTTAACTGCAACGACCTCATTTTTCTTAAATATTAAGGGGCACACCTAGTGTGACATTTTCAAAAAATCGATTTTTTTTGTTTTCCATATTTTGATAGGTTATACCTTTAAAAATAACATACTAAAATTTTAAATCGATATCTTAAATAGTTTTTGAGTTACAGCCATTTAAAAGAGTAGCCGCTCTATAACAGTGAAAACGATCATTTTATCTTTAAGGGGCACACCGAGTGTGACAACCTAAAAAACGGCCATTTTTGGGAATTAAAAAAAAAAAACTAGTGAATCCATCTATTTAAAATTTTGAGGGTATATTTATACATGTTTTGAGAATACACAGTAAAATTTTTGAAATAAAATATTAAATATTTTTGAAATGACACGCATTAGTTTTTTTTTTATTAATTCCCAAAAATGGCCTTTTTTTTAGGCTGTCACACTAGGTGTGCCCCTTAATGCATGCACTTTTTACAAAAATAGCTCCCGAAATGCTGGTTGCTTTTTAGGCTCGAATGCAAAGGGTTAAAATACATTTATAATTTTAATACCTGGAATAAAGTGGTATACCGGTAAACTTAATAATTTTATCCACTACATTTTTTTTGTTTTTTTAATTTTGATATGGTAAAATATTATTGCTCATATAGCTGGCCATATTTGCAGCTTATTTCCATTAAATATATTTTGTCATATTAATTATTAAGTTAGCATATACATATTAGGTTGTCAAAAAGTCTTGCGGTATTTTTATTGAATTTTCAATTGTTTATAAAATTGGTTATAATAATGCGATTTAAGTCAAATATGCGCCGTTTTGTTCGATGACGAGTTCCCAACGAGATGCCAACTTCATAATGCCCCTCTTATAGAAGCTCGCTTCCCTATTGTCAAAAAACTCGGAGAGCCAATTTTCACAGGACTCTCTTGTGGACAACTTCCGATTACCAAGCGCGTTCGTCATGGACAGAAATAGGTGGTAATCACTTGGTGCGAGATCCGGACTATACGGTGGATGCAAAAGAACCTCCCATCCGAGCTCCCGGAGCTTCTGGCGCGTCACCAAAGATGTGTGTGGCCTGGCGTTGTCCTGATGGGAGACAATTCGGCCTCTGTTGATCAAAGATGGCCTCTTCTGCTTGAGTGCTGCATTCAAGCGGTCCAGTTGTTGGTAGTACAGGTCCGAATTGAGCGTTTGGCCATAGGGGAGCAGCTCATAGTGGATGATTCCCTGCCAATCCCACCAAACACACAGAAGAACCTTCCTGGCCGTCAATCCAGGCTTGGCCACCGTCTGGACAGCTTCCCCGCTTTTCGACCACGACCGTTTACGCTTCACGTTGTCGTAAGTGACCCACTTTTCATCGCCAGTCACCATCCGCTTCAAAAACGGGTCGATTTTGTTGCGATTCAGAAGCGATTCGCATGCATCCATACGGTCAAAAATGTTTTTTTGCGTCAAGTCGTGTGGCACCCATACATCGAGTTTCTTTTTCAATCCAAGCTTCTTCAAATGGTTTATAACGGTTTGACGACTCATGCCCAGCTCTTGGCCGATGCTACTATGCCGGTCTCTTTCGATCAATTCAGCGATTTTATCGCAATTTTCGACAACAGGTCTTCCGGACCGTGGCGCATCTTCGATCACCTCTGCACCAGAACGAAAACGTTGAAACCATCGTTGTGCGGTGGAAATGGAAACTGTATCGGGACCATAAACTGCACAAATTTTATTGGCAGCATGAGATGCATTTTTGCCTTTATCGTAGTAGTACTGTAAAATATGCCGTATTTTCTCTTTATTTTGCTCCATGTTTGCGACGCTATATTTCACGAACGACTAAAAGCAAACAACAATTAATCAAACACGTGTTAACACGTGAAAAGAGCTTTCCAAAAAGCTCTAGCGTGAACCGATGCGACGAATACAACTAGAACTACGCGCTTGCAAAGACAAGCTTGCGGAAATACCGCAAGACTTTTTTGACAACCTATATATTCAAGGGAAAGACTTAGCAAATTCAAAATATTCTTATCCTAAATATTATCGTGTTTATAAAGAAAAAAGTATATTTAGTTTTAAATATCTAGATGATTAATGTGCTAAATATGAAGTTCTTCGTAAAACAATGTTTTTGTATTATACCCTATTTCTACCAAGAGGTGCCAAAAGACAAAAATTCTTATTGAACATAATTATCTTAATTTAAACATTAATTGATTAAAATAAGAGAATAATTTTTAGTTAAGACACACAACGGTAGAAGAAGTGATAAATAATAGTACAGAAAAATAATTTAAATATTTTTTTTATTTTTAAAGCAATGAATTTTTAAATTATTCCAAAAATCGTGTATTTTATTGTATTGCCATTTAAAAATTATCAATATATTTGATTAGTTCATATTTTAACTGCATACAGAAGAGCAATATCATTTTAAAAAAAGGGACTATTGAAATAATTAAGTTAATTTAGGTATGTAAAAGGAATTAACAAGTAATTTTTAGAAAAAGTATTGGTTTCAAGGGAGACAGTAACATTGATTTTTACATCGCTTTGGAATGGGTCTTTGTCTTTAATATGTTTAACGCGTTTGTCTCTATTATTTAATTTCGTCGGATGACCATTCCTGGGCTTGTTTTTAACCCAATCTTCGTTTTTTAAAGGAGTTATGACCTTTTGGACTCTTGACCGGGGTCTTAACAAAATTTTTCCAATTTCGGAATACGATTTTCCATCTTTTACTTGTACGTTGAATAATATTTCGCGTTCTTCAATTGAATGGAGCTTACGCGTCACGTTTGCAGTTAATAAGGCAAATATTGGCAGCGGAAAATTCCCACACGCGCATACAAAAGTAAAGCAAAGCATATGCAAAAAAGTCCCGTTGCAAAAATCAAAACAAACCAGCTGCAACAACGAAAATTCGCTATACCGAAAAAAGTGTACTAAGACTTTTGTGGCGCTGAATTAATGCCATTTTTTAAAATTTCTTAGAATTTAGGGAAACTTGTTAATGAATTGTTGTTTTTTTTTGTTTATTGTTTAAAAATATTTATTTAAGAAAACCTCATCATTAGTTTTTGGAAAATTTAAACAATTTGGGAGGAATTCGTATTTAAGTGTAAAATCGCCTGCTGTATTTTGACTTTTGTGGCACACTGTATATATAAAAATTCTGTTGAATCTTATCATTTGTTAATTCTGTATAGAAATAAGCTGTCTAATATTATTATTACTTTTTGTTTTATTGTTATTGTTAAATATATTTATTGTACCGATTCACATAAAAATTAAAATATTTTGTCTTGAGTGTACACGCTATAGTTTATACGTCGAATTACCATAGCTAAACCTTTAAAAATTATGTTTATTCACTAATATTTTGTGTAATGTGCATCCAAGAGACTCTCTCAAACGATATAATGGTCTTTTTTTAATTTCTCTTGGTGTATTGTGTCAGTTGCCTATCTGAAAAAATAATTAAAACTTGAATGAGTTCATTGGTAGTTTGTCTGCATTCGGATCAAAATTGTGTTGCGTTCCATCTGATGTTTGTGAAAGATTTGCTTGTTCGACCTCATCTGTAAAGTATTGTGCAATTATTGCGTAAGCCACTTTATAAATTTCCACATTCTCATGGCTTTGCAAACGTTCGATTTTGTCAAGTCCGTCGCATTCCTCAATCAAATTGGCTACATCTTGCACGTGTGAGTCCGCCATTTTAAGCATGTTATGAATACCGTCAAGCACCACGTTGATAACTTCCGTATCCTGGCACGAGAGAAGATCGCAAAAAGGTGGAATCACACCTTCTTTGATCAGTTTGAAAACTTGATCACGATTACCGCATACAGTCAAATTATCTATAGCCCAAGCTGCCTGCTTCTGGGTCTGAAATCCGCCCTTGCTAAGGCTCTCAATAATTTTAGGCAAGAGACCCACATTTATGACAGCCTGCACTTGTGCCTGAGTGCCAGCGGTAATGTTGGAAAGGAACCAATTGGCTTCCCTGCGTATCCATTCCTCTGCATGGGACAATAGCGCCGGAAAGTACGATAGAGCGTCGTAATTCAGCACTACCTGCGTTTGCTCGTCTGAGCCGCTAACTATATTGCCAACCGCTCGCAAAGCACCTATTTGCACCTTTACCTCATGGTTTCCCAAGAGCGGTATAAGTTTGGGTACAACGCCGCTATCTATGACCATTTGAATCTGATCGTTTCTGCCGGCAGATAGATAGCTAATAGCCCAGACTGTATCAACCAATATGTTTGTGTCGGTGTGATGGATCAGCACATTAAGTGCAGGCAGTATCTCATGAATTGTTGACGCAGGAGGTGGTGGATCCTTGTTGCGGCACAAATTTAAAATTATCCAAGTGACATTGGTCAATAAAGAGATGGGTATGTCCGGTTTTATAAAGGATAGAAGTGTCTGAACAGCGCCCAGCTTGATAACCAAATCGCGCGACTCAGGACCACTACCAATGATGTTGCCCAAAGCCCAGGCAACTTGCTCACAGACATTCGGATCAGGTGAGGTGAGTAGTTGAATGAAGAGCGGCACGGCACCGGCGGCGACCATCTAATTGGTTTGGTCGGAAGTGCCCGATGCAATATTGGTCAAAGCCCAGGCTGCCTCAAACTGCAGCATTGTGTGATTATGTTGTTTTAGACATTCAACCAAAATGGGCAACATGTCGCTTTTGATAAAATCATTAATAGGTGGATTCTTATCTGAAGAGAGCAATTTTCGAGCAGTCTGCACTGCGGAAAACTGTTGCTCTGGTTTTGACGAGGCAACGGCTGCTAGAGCAAGCTTTTTAAAGTTTACGGAAGACGGAATTTGATCATCTTCATCTGTATTCGAATCCAAATTGGGCACATTTCGTCGCTTGAAAATGGTTTCATCACGCTTATTTTTGCGCAGCTCAACAGTCACTTCATTGCGCCGGCGACGCATCTCATCTTGGTCTTTGCCTTTGTTTTTGAAATTCTGCAGACGATTTTTCTCTAGCGACGCCATTTTCTGTGTTTCGGTTCCGAATATTTTTTATTTGTCAGACACTTTTTGAAGCATAAGAAAAAGTGCTTGAATTGTATACAATACTTTTGCAAATGAACATTTTAAAATCTTACAAATTTTGAATTCAACGATCATTTCTGAATGACAATTTGAAATTTTGCCACTTGCTGGCCTTCTGTTCGCTTTGCAGTTGCCTTATGTTTAAATCCAAATTGGCAGTTGTAATAGTTTGAAATTGGCCATTGGTCAAGGGAAATTTTTATTATTATACCCTGCACCGTATGGGACCAAGGGTATATTAAGTTTGTGCAAGCCGAAAATGTATGTAACATATAGAAGGAGACGTCGGAGACACCCCAAAGTTACCTAAAATATGATCAGGGTGAATAGAGAAGTCGATATACCCATGTCCGTCTGTCCGTCCGTGTGAACGCCTTGATCTCAGAGATGGTAAGAGCTAGAGTTACCAAACTTTCATATTAGATCCCATATTATTCCATAGGAGACAAGTTTATTTTATTTTTTTGATAAATTATATATCTCCCATGGGGGTTTGAGACGACCTCGACAAAAAAAAAAACGTTCTAGATGAATAATTCATTTGTTTATGAAGATATCGAAACCAAATTTGGTATTCCAAAGTTTTTTATAGTTCCCAAGCACTGTACCAAATTTGATTGAAATCGGTTGACTATATCATATACCTCCCATAGGACTGATCGGCCAAAATAACTTTTTTAAAGAAAAGTTCGCTATATTTCGTTTTTTAATAAAGATATCGTAACCAGATTTGGCGTTTGGAAATTTTTTAGAGCACTTAAGCAATGTGCCAAATTTGAAAAAAAAAATCAAAAATCGGTTGACTACATCATATAGCTCCCATAGGTCCGATCTTGTAATGTACACTGCTCGAAATGAGCCTTGTTGAAAGTCAAGTCTTCGGTGCTCTACTAGCATAGAGCCAAACTTATTCACAAATATATCAATCCCATTACCTTACCGATGGACCAAAGTCTGATGTCTACAGAATGGTGAATAAGTCCTCTACGCTAGCAGATATGGGTTAATGTTGTCGGGGGATGCAGTCGGGACCATGCACTACGGCTAGCAAAAACAGTGGTTGGGGGGCTTCTTTGGCTGATCGGACCCACAACACCCATAATACATAAAAACATAAAGTCCCGCATAAAAAAAATGAATGCAAAAACTAATAAAAAAAAAAAGAAATATATCAACAAGAAAAAGACAGGGAAATTGAAAAAGACAAACAACAGACATAATTTAAAAAGCAGGCTAAGATATTATTGCCGCTACGCTCTCTACCTACCCTACCATGATTTTTCGTTGCATTAGATTAAAGGAAAAATCCCTAAAGAGGCTGCTTTACCTATGTACCTTACCCTGTTATATAGAAAAAATATTATAGAAAATTTAGCAATTCATTTGGCGTTATAATTTATTCTGTATATTAATTTTTTTTCTCAGACATTTTTCTAATTTTGGAATTTATTAACCTAATTAACGAACTGACTCATTTTTGTAAGCGACATTTTTTTTTCTTTATATATATTGTATGGATATTTATGTAGACTAAATAATATCTTATTCGATAAAGTATAACTACATTATAATTATTCTTACACCTATGAGTGAACTATAAATAAATCAAGGTTGACTATTTTTTGTGCGACGCATTGTAATTAGGCGAACATATGATTTTTGATGTGCTTAAACCGTTTGCAACAAAAAAAAAACAACAAAAAAAAATATATATATAGAGTTAGAGAAAAAAAAATCAACAACAAGCGTATTGCTGACTGGAGGCTCGTCCAAAAGTTTTATGACTTGTTATTTACGAATTAAGACTTAGCATAATTCGATGCAACAACACTGCATTACCGCGATAACCGTCATAAAACTTTTGTCCGCTTTGCGTTGTTGTTACGTTTGCAACAACAAGACATATGGTTATTATATAAAAATTTTTAGATATCGGACAACTCAGTGAAAAACAAAAGAACAAAAATATTAACTTATATATAGTATATAGATAAGTATATATGTACATAAATAATGTTTTTTTACTTAAAACTCACCCCGTCGAATCCAGTGAAGGCCTCCATGGTGTTCGCAGAGTAAATTTAATTTTTTTTTTGATGATGTATTTTCGTTGGTTTTCGATTTTCTTTCAATTTAATATATTATTCATGTAATTACACATATATATATAGATATTGGTAAGATTTTTTGACTTTTTCTTTCACCATATGATAATTTTTTTTTTGTTTTTTTAGTTTTTTTTTTCAACAAAAAAAATATATAAAACAAATAAGCAAAAAAAAGAGATCAAAAATAAAATTTTTACACTGCCGTTTTTTTTTGTTTGCCACGCTCTTTGTGCGTTTTATGGTTTTACGAGGTTTGAGAAGCACTGGTCTTTAGTGGTACTAATTATTATGTTAAACTTCTCGTTTGCACCTTTAGTCAACTTGATTTAATTACTTTTCACTCGGTTAAACAAAAAAAAATTTCTTATTATAATACCTAATATTATTATTATTATTATAATTATTACATATATTGTCTTAATATATGTGATATATATTTTTTTTTTTCTGAATTTTCGTTTGTTTTAAATTTTCGCCACACACACCACTTGCACCTCTGATAAGTAACTTTTCTTTGGTTTTTTTACCGGGGACGTGATTTTTTAACCTACATATACGTAGGTATATGTATATGGCATTGTTTTTTTAAGCACTGTTTTCTATTCGAGGTACGCATATCTCTCTCCGGCGGGCGGCAGACTGATTTGCTCATGAATTTCTAGCTGCCTAGCTAGAGTCAGTTTCGTTTTTTCTCCCTCTGATGCTATTTTTTGTTGGGAGTCTCTAAAAGTTAAAGAATAACCAGAAAAAAAACAATAAATGCTTGAAAAATAGCAAAACATATGTGATATATGCATTATTGTTATTTCTTTATAGTTACCTTTTGGTTTTGAGGTCACTGAACCTTTAGCTCTTTTTGCAAAAATTTTGCATCATATGTTTTGCAAAAATTTTTATGATATTTATCAAACTTTTAGTTTATTTGTTTTTTTTCGAAAATTCTTGTAGGCGCGGCTGCGCGAAGGCTTCGGATATTTATTTATTGGCTGGAAATTATTTTTTATAAAGGGATGTATCAGATTTCTTTGGATTAAAAAAAATTGGTGGTACATGTGATTAACATGTTAAGTTGGAAAATCTTACCCAGTTGCAGCATCCAACTGCTCTCTAAGATGGTTCAATTAAAAAAGATCGGACAACTGGCAGACTACGAGGCCATGACCTCGGCTAAGCTAATTAACATTTATTTAACAGAGGCTTATGTCAAAGTGACAGTTCTTTTTCGCCGTGAAAGTACTTTCGTTGGTGGTGTGTGTCTCGACTAAAAACGGTTACAAATTTCTTGTAAATACTAAATAATGTATATCTTATTAATTACTCTATCTTATATATAAAAAAAAGTGTATGTCTGTTTGTCCGGGGTTGGACGCCAAACCCTTTGTCCGATTTTAATGGGACTTTTTTTAAAATGTTCAGAAGCTTCTTGGGCCCCGAATAGGCTATGTAATATCATTGGAAAATTTACAGAAAAATTAGGAAAATTGAAAATACTAAAAGCGACAATTTCATTTTCCAATAAATTTTTTTTTTTTAATTTAGGTTGGCATTGTGTACATTGTCAGATTAACTAATATTTTTTAACTACCCTCCTAAAGTTTTTCATTGTCAAGTCAACCTTCTTTCAGTGAGCATCAAACGTTTTCAACAAAAAACAAGTGAAACCAGAAAAAAAAATAAAAGTTAAACAATTTAAAGTGAATTAAAGTGAATCCGTGCAAAAGAGTCGTAGCAGACCACGTCGCTTCCTCTTAACTAACTTTCGTATAATATTTCATTATCAAGTCAACCTCAAATAAAGTGAGCACCAACAATTTTTCAGCAAATAAAATTTATTTTATTGGTTGAACGCGAAACCCTTTGTCCGATTTTAATGGGACTTTTTTAAAAATGTTCAGAAGCTTCTTTATAAAGCTTATTTTTAGATTTCATACAGCGAAATGCCTCTTAGGCGAAGATCGTCCCTTAGTCCGTCAACAAGTGCAGCCCGAAGGAAAAAGCGTCTGCGAGCGTCAGAGACTGAAGAACATAATTCAGTGAGATTAGAAACTGAACGCTCTAGAATAACCCAGTCTCGAGCTTCTGAATCAGAAGAACAACGTGCAGACAGAATGGAAATAGATCGTTCTCGAGTTGCCCAGTCTCGAGCTTCTGAAACGGAAGATCAGCGTGCCCGTAGACTCGAGAGGATGCGTATGCGTACAAATTCAACTCGACGTTCAGGAAATATTGAGTTAAATCTGGGTGCATTTCATTATAATGCGAACTTCGATTACAGTTTGCATCCAGCTGTCAGTATCGGCAAAATGGATAAAGTGTGCCGTTTTTGTTGTTCTCTGAAGTTTGACAAAGAAACATTAAGAATGTGTTGTGCTAATGGGAAAGTTAAATTGCCTGCTTTGCTCCCACCACCTGACCCCCTGTTGTCTTTGCTTTCGGGTCATTCTCCGAATTCAAGTCACTTTTTGCGCAACATTCGAAAATACAATTCGGCATTCCAGATGACTGTTTGTATGAAGTTGGACGCCAAACCATTTGTCCGATTTTAATGGGACTTTTTTTAAAATGTTCAGAAGCTTCCTGGGACGAACATAGGCTATGTAAAAATATTACAAAATTGCGACGAAAATACTAAAAAGTTCAATTTTATTTTCCAATACATTTGTTTTTTTTTAATTTTTGCGTGTGTTAGAGGTCAATGCGGAAGTTTTAAGCCTATTGCGATGAGTTTGTGTGAATTGGTTCGTGGGATTGTGAATATTGGTTTTTGTGTGAACATTTTCCTCCGTAACGGCTAGACCGATTCTCATGAAATTTTGTGTGCTTATTGGGCAGGTCTGAGAATCGGCCAACATCTATTTTTCATACCCCTAAGAGATAAGGGTTGCCACTCCTAACATTTTTTTTTTCATTTATCGACTATACCTTCATGGTGTGTTCACGGGCGCGAAGTTAGCCGCGAAGCGACATCCTGTCGCCATTATAGGTTAACATTATTATTATCTCCATCAAACATGGTTAAAATGTAAAGATGGCGAGTGGTTGAAAATTTTATGATGAAATTAATCCACTCATCGATCAATCGTACGATGTTTTCCAATCGGAAAGATCCCAGATCTAGACGAGCGAGCGAAGCGAGCGTGCCGGAGCGCAGCGGAGGCCGGCTAATTTTTAAATAAAAAAAAAACAAACAATATATTATTTGTTTAATAGTTGTTTCTTATTTCTAAAATCTAAACTAAGTTAAACCAATAATATTTATTTACTTGCTAAGAATTTTCTTCCAAACCAAAACCAAAATTTTAGTTGGACTCAGTAACTGGACATTACAAAACGCCCTGCGGGTAATGTTATTTTTTTCGGAAGTTTCGAAAATATGCGGCCGCTGCCAATCAATAAACTTAGATTACAGTCAAAAACTTCTCCGTGCACAATAATTTGAATTGACTGGAAACTTGGATCACTCAGAATGCTTGTCAACGATTTATGCAGCGGCTCCTTTTCGTGCTCCTCTGGAGTAAGGCGCGAGTAATAAATCACAACCACGTAAGAGGGTGTTGCTCTCCAAGCTCTGCCGCGACATTTTCTTGAGTCTAGAAAATAAAAAATTGTTGTGTGAATAAAAATTTAATTGGAGCACAATTTTGACGTGTACCTTCGCACAGGTTTAATATGAAAAGACAGTCGATAACATTGTTATCGAAGACGTACACGTTGCGATTGTTTGTACGACTTGGATGCTTTGTGAGCAAGTCATACAACCGATTCCATCGTATGTGACGGCATGGTATGAAATTTAAGGTAGAGGTTATGAATTTAGATAAAAACATTTAATAAGAAGAACTTGGAGAGGTCGACAGACTGTTGCTGAAGGTATAGGTATGTAAAGACAAGTTAGATACCAACATTTCCATAAGACATTGTTACTATATAAATACTTAGAAAAGCAAATTTAAGCGCCACATCATCCTTAAATTCTTTAGGAAACTCTGTCCAGTCTCCAGCCTCTTTCAACTGTATGTTAGACATATTTTAGGTTTGCACAAACTTGAATAGAGTATAAAAACACTTTACAAAATTTTATATCGAATAAAGCATGCTTTTGGTTTATTTTCAAACGTTTAGTTTGAGCTCATACTTCCAGTTTAGTCATTCTCATACAATTACTTTACTAGAGCAGTCGAAAATAATATTTCAATGATAAAATAAAATAAAAAATAAAATTTTTGTGTGCTCAAAAAATATTTCGTAAAAAACTTTCAATGAATCCCGACGAATTGTTGACGATATTGGAATGTTCGAAATTAGGCGTTCACTGCGACTTGGAAGTCTATTATGCCTTTCCTCTTTGGCTGGTGCATGATTGCGAAGGACGTGAGCAGCACCAAAAACCTAAGTGTTCACAAGGAATATATTGTCGAGCGTGATATGCAGACCAGGGTAGCGCAATGGATTTGTCAGCATCTGTGGAATGATACCATCTTTAAAAAAACATTTCATCTTTTGTTGCTTGCGGATGCACCCAAACGCTTTTGCCAAGCACTTAAGTCGGAAGTCTGGCGTAACCTGGAGCAATACGCTGTGGAGTTGGCGAATCAAGATGGATCAGTGCATGCCTATACAGGTCCAGTGTATTTGCATAGGCACGACAGCATGAAATTGATAAGGATTGGATAGCAATGCCAGTGCCCTCATAGTTTTTCAAGGTACTGATCATAGAGTTGAATTTGCCCGGATGCAGCCCCTTTGCTCAAGCTTATCTGGTTCCGAACTCAAAGTTACTAAGATGTCTCAATAGGATTACAAACTTTTCGGGATACGAGTTACCAAACAAACTGAGAACCAAAATAGCCCCCCGTAGTGAAGTAAAACTTCAAACTTACCAACAGCAAGAGTGGCTTCCATCGTCTAGCTTCTCGAGGGACGTAAGCAGCAAAACTCCTCAAGCTCCTCTTCGACGTAGTGCGTTCTGATGAGACAAGAGACAACACTGGTAAAAAAAAATTTCTTTTTTATGTCTTATATATTTATAATACCTTTCGCAGATCTTATGAATGAACGATCTAAGTGCAGCCAGCTTCACTATGACAGCAAATACTTCTGGAATATTTTCTTTGTGATACGAATGATTCCCATATACTCCGCATAGTCCAAAGATAGGCTGAGCAGGTAAAATATTAAACAAACTGATTTTATTTTGCAGCTATATATTTATATCTTGAAAACGGTTGATCCAATTTTTTAAAACCTTTTCCGATGCGTTTGCTCAGAGTATTACTCCAGTATTAACATATCATCATCATCAAATGGGCTTACTGGTTTCACTCGTTTTTCCTCTGGTGCGCTGCAAAATAAAGCCCGTTTAAAATTATATTTATTTCCTTTTAAAAAATTGTCTTTTTGAAACATACCCATTACTAACAATATTCATCTAAGACTTCTGGTTTCTGAGTTTTTAGTACTACGACTAAATACTCCACAAACTCAGAACGCACTGTGCTGAAGAGGAAGGAATTGTGCTGCTTACGTCCTTCGAGAAGCTTGACGATGGAAATCACGGTTGCAGTTGGTCAGTTTGAATTTTCACTGCACTATGGAGGACTATTTTGGTTCTCGATTTCTTTGGAAACTGGTATCCCGTAGCGTTTGTAATCTCATTGAGACTGCTTAGAAACTTTTGGTTCGGAGCCAGATAAGCTTCAACGAAGGGGCTGCATCCGGGCTAATTCGACTCTATGATCAGTACCTTGAAAAACTATGAGGGCACTGCCATTGCTATGGAATCCTTAACAATTCCATGCGGTCGCGCCTAGGCAAATACACTGGACCTGTATAGGCATACACTGATCGGTATTGATTCGCCAACTCTACAGCGTATTGCTCCAGGTTACGCCAGAGTTCCGACTTAAGTACTTTGCAAAAGAGTTTGGGTGCATCCGCAAGCAACAAAAGTTCACGAAATGTTCGTTTAAGGATTGTATCGCTCCACAGATGCTCACAAACCCATTGAGCTACCCCGGTCTTCAAATCACGCTCGATAATATAGTCCGAGTGAACACTTAGGTTTTCGTTGCTGCTTATGTCCTTCGTAATCATGCTCCAGCCTGAGATGAACAGCATAATATTGTAGATTTCCAACTCGCAGTGAACGCCTAATTTCGAATATTTCAATTGCGTCAACAAATCGTCGGGATGCATGCGTTGAATGTTCTTGGTGCACAATGTCCACAAAAACGAGGTGGATATACGGTTTAGCACTATGTTGGCAACATTATCCAGGTCATTACGCTGTGCACGCCAGAAACTATCGAAAGTCCCTAAATCGAAAAGCATATCCGTTTTATTGAATTTTCACCGTGATTTAAACGATTAAGAGCTCAAAGTACAATGCGAGCAACAATGGGGCAAGTAGCCTGCTATAGAAAAAGCCTGTAGAAATCATGTCATGTTGACCAACCAACGAATTAAATTTATAAGTCATATATAGTGAATCTGAAGTTCCAAATACATTCCTTTTCTTTGAAAAGGAAATTAACGGCAAATGAGGAAGATTTCAAACTTCGATGTGAAGAAGAGTGGAATAAGCTGCTCATCAGAATCAGATTTAGGCAAGTAGAACTCATGTCGAGAGTTGACCAACTAACTAATTAACCTTCCTTTACAAATAGGATTCCAGCGTGAATTGCAATGATTAGTCGAATCAAAGACCCAACCGATCTACCAACCCACGTCAGGCTAAATCAGAAGAAGCCCGGATAAAGAAATAGCCCTATGAGAGATCCGCAAAGCCTAAGAACAAAAAAGGTGTGCCTATAAAAGAGTCGGACAACTACAACCCCTTATTAATTGGTACCACTGATCAAAAACATTGGCGATTATCGCAAACAGGGGAAAATTCAACCAAATTTCAACTGTGGATCTTAATGTGTACCATGTCCTGCTTATTCCTGTTCATTTTCGGTTTTTCACAACTTTCGTAAAATATGTTTCCCCTAACAAAAAAAAGCTGTCCGTCACTGCGATGAGCAATAACAAAAGCAAGGCCATATACCAAGGGAACGCAACAATCAAGAACTACTAAACTTGATTGCTCTAAGCCCACAGTACATACTTATTTACATGCAAACACATATGTATATGTATAAATATATATAAATAAATACAGTTATAGCTTTATGTAAATTATAAAATTATAAACACCTGCTACTATGTACATGGGGCAAGCTTATTATAAAAATTAAGAGTGAACGATTTGATTACTTCGTATTTAATATTAGGGTCTTCAGACGCTCGTGATCTTGACTTTAATTTAATCTTCTAAAAGAAAAAAAAATATTTTTTTTTAACCTTTTTTTGCATTGTTCCACCAAATCTATTTAATTCATATTCTTCCCAATAAAAAATGTATAAAACACGCCTTACAAAAAAAAATTGTTATTGACATACTGTATTTAAGGAACATACTAAAAAATAAGAAAGTTTCATTATTTCAGTTATTTCCACAAATGTGCTAAATTTATTTTTCAATAGGTTTACAATTACAACCAAATCGATTGTTACTATATTAAACCTTACGAAATTATTGATCAGCCCTCGTTCATTTTATCTATATTATCTTGGACATAACTGATGCGCTGTTCATTAAAGCAAGGCGCCAAAAAAAAAGGGCAAAACTTCTAAGAACCACGCCCAGTGGGCTTTATATCGCTCATTTAACTTAATTTATTTATACTATATGTAGTAAATTATATAGGTTATATAGTATATAAAACATACGAGAAGCATTTCTGGTTAAAGTGAAAATAATATTACTATTAGCACTCGATGCTTGTTGTTTTTTCTCGGCATTTCTGGGGCTACGATAATCTGGATTGGACATCATAGAGGTCCCTGGAGTTTGGTGGCCACCCTTTTTTGCCTCTTTTAGCTTCAGTAAGATATATTTTAACTGAATAAGTTGCTCTCTTTTTACAAAAAGTTGTCTTAGGAATATGCTTTGTTACTTTATTTGTTCGGGTCACTCAAGACGGTGCTGCTCTAATCTAATCTAAATAAAATTGAATGTTCTTCGGTAATTATCCTAACTACTTCAAGAACAACAACAATACGCCAAAAAATTTTGATAAAGATTTCGAAATGAAAAATCTTAATAAATAGTTTTGTAGTTACGAAAATGTTTGAAGTGTTCGTCCTGGGTAATTATCTAGTTGAAAGTTTCCGGCTTTTGACGCGCCAATTTGAAGTAGTTTTCAACGATTTTTTTTTGGAAAAATTTTTACCGCAAAAAATATATAAATTTTTATACATGTATATAAAAAGTCAATGGGGAAGCAAAAGCTTGGCGAAAACTAAATAAATAAATATGCAGAAGGCCACGCCCACTCCAAATTTTATTTAACTGGGCGAAAAGTAAAGTGTGTGTGTGTGTGTGTGTATGTGTTGGTGTTATGCATGGAAATAAAAGTTTTCCATAATTTTGTATAAGAAAAGTTTTGCGTTTTGTCAGATAGTTGCACGTAATTCTTGCTGATTTTTCTTTGGCACTTTATACGCTTTATACCCTGTTTTCCTAGGATCAAGGGTATTATAGATTTCTGTAATGCATTTAGTAGGCAGAAAATGACTTATAGCTGACCATAATTAACAACTCTTAGCAGCATTTCGATTTATCTCGGTTTGTCTGAATACCTATATCTTAAAGACTACAAATTTTAGTTATAAAATTGTACCCAAAGTTGCCTCTTAAGTTGAAGCTTGACGAAGTACTTAGCTATCTGATCGAATTTTTAATAACAATATATTTTCTGCATTAAAAAAAAATAAAATTGGAAACTGCTTACAAGCGAAAATGGAAAAATATATACAGGGTGTTCCGCTTTCTGCATTGACTTTGACAGTTTCACATTTTTACCTATCTCCTCATAGATTATTTTTATTGCTCTACTAAATGCAGTTCAAGTCTGGATCTTCCTGAAACTGCCTCTTTGTGTTGCAATTATACGTGTAAGGAACCTTAGAGTTATATTTTCTTTTTTGTTGGTAACTCTTTGGACCAAGTCTTAGTACTTGGCATCGCGAATTAATTAAAATATAAACTTGATAAAACAAAGATTAAACACGGCATACAACATCTTGAAATAAAGTAAGATTTAACTCAGTCTTTGCAGCATTTCTACTTGTCAAGTTGCTCTGAAAGAAACTCTACTTAAGGGGGGGGAGGTCCTTTCATAAGGTCTAGCTGGATAAGGTAATGGAAAAAAAATTATATGTACGTCTGTATGGACACCTTGAGTTCGAAGAGCACAGGAGCTACTCTCTTTTTAGAATCCCTTTGTTGCATAAAGTCTAAATTATATGGATATGATTGATTTATCCAAGTTTATCTTTTGTCTGTCTGACCTTGATTTCGGAGCTCTAATCTCTCATAGAACACAAGATCTAATCCCTCTTCAGATCCATTTCGCTGCATTAAGTCTTTATAAAATGGGTATAATCTGCACGAAATACAAAATATATTTATCCAAGTTTATCTATCTGTCTCTCTGACTGCCCTGCATGCAATTTTTTTTTATTTTCTAGGGCTACTATGTAAAAAGTTACTTAAAGTATGATCAGGGTGAATAGGTAAATTGATATGGCTATGTCTGTCCGTTTATCTATCTGTCCGTATGTAGGAACGACTAGATCGTAAGAGGTAGGGCAACCAAACTATCATATTAGATTCCTTTTTATTCCATAGGAGACAAGTTTATTTTACTTTTTTGATATCGGCGATAAATTTTATAGCTTACAAAGGGGTGTTTCAGACGACCTCAAAACAAACAAAAGTTTCAGATGGACTCAATAGTTTTTTATAGCTCTTTAGCAATGTACAAAATTTCATTAAAATCGGTTGACTATGTCATATAGCTCCCGTAGGACCAATCGGTAAAAAAAAACAGTCCGTCCGTTTTTTGTTGTTTATGAAGGTATCGTGCCCAAATTTGGTAATCAAATGTCTTTGCAAGCTAGTGCTACATGGTATCCCAAAGTCGTCCGCTGCCAACTTTGACGTACGCCATCTTTCTGTCCAAACCCATAAAAATTTTTTAACATATGTGAATATGTTTTTAAGTATAGTTGAGCACAAGTTAAAAATTTTTGAATTTTTTTTGTCCCAAGAGAGCCCCCCTAAAATTAAAAAAAATTTCTTTCTTTGTCAGAGATTTTTCAGAATTTTTTTTTTTTGATTTCGTGCTCTTTTAAATGGGTATTTTCCCTGACAAGCTTTTCGCTTTAGAAAAAGCATCTAACACCATTTTGGAAACTTTGGAGATGATTGATTCTGTTCGCAAGTCTTTGCGCAACAGTTTCGAACAAAAATTTGTCCCTTTAAAAGTTAAAGTCATTTTGAATAATAAGCTTTTAGGAAAGAAAGAGGAATGTTCGATTTTTTATTCGGACCCTATAATTTCCCATAAAATAGTATAGCGCAGGGATGAGCAACTAGTTTTCTAATCGTGTATCAATTAGTCTTATTCGGCGGTAATTTTTGATAAATTTCATAGTGGAAAATAATTATTCTCAAACATACGTACTTCCGAACAGAGACATCATTTGCTTTGTATTTTTCTTCAAAGGCGGAAATTCCTCAGGGCTTACATAAGATTTTTAAAATTTTTCGATATTTTTCAGTGAAAAATACATTTTTTAAATCGGTATTATTCTGCATATCAATCTGTATAATAATCTGGAACTGTATCCACGTCGATATTAAATGGCGATGAAAACTGTTCCCGCAAATCGTAAGGTAAGGCCGGAACAGAAATCTCAGCAAAAAACAAGACTGTTTTCTATGCCTTACAAAATCGGAAAGGAATTTTTATTTCTGTTGCCGGCAGTCGGCTTACTTCAAAAGTTGACAATAATTGTAGTGGCCATACACCCAAGTCACGAACCTTAAATTTCGTTAATTTTGCATTTTTAAAATAGGCCAAATAATCAAGCTTAATCGAGCTTAAGAAACCGTAAAAGCTCGCTTAATATGTAACAGCGTTCTTTAAGGGGGTCAACGACCTCTCGTAGTCACATGATTATGCAGTTAGGAGTTTTGGCGCGAGCGACCCTCAATTGCATTAGACAAAAGAAAGAGCAAGAGAAAGCCTATGTCATATAATGCGCGCTCTTCATGCGCATAGCTTTTTGTTTTACAACTTTAAAGCTTAGCTGCCTAAGTCATGCTTAACATCGACAAAGGTCAGTCTAAGTATGACAGTGCGCCTGTGCAAATGTAATTTTGGAAATCTTAAGTGCATTAACAAAAAAATATTTCAAGTAAATTATTTAAGTGAAAAAAAAAATCATTTAATTTCTATATATATATATATCATATGTATGTTGATACATATATCTATTTTATATAGATACTAGCCGGCCTCCGCTGCGCTCCGGCACGCTCGCTTCGCTCGCTCGTCTAGATCTGGGATCTTTCCTATTGGAAAACATCGTACGATTGATCCATGAGTGGATTAATTTCATAATAAAATTTTCAACCACTCGCCATCTTTACATTTTAACCATGTTTGATGGAGATAATAATAATGTTTACCTATAATGGCGACAGGATGTCTTTTTTTTTATTTTTTCACGTTCACTCAAGACAAACCACAGAATGAAAAATATTGCGTAACGCGCCGTCCAAATAAGAATATGCGCATGAGGCAAACCCCTCTTTTGCCATTCGATGCAATACATCCACGCCTGCGTTTCCCCAAAAATACAATGTTTTACGATCAAGTCCAACAATTTGCTCACTTTTTGTTTGAATATCCTTGCCGTTAAATCATGACGGTCGGAGGGGACCTGGCCGGGCAATAAGTATTCTTTTATTTCTTCCCAATCCGGATTACACGTGAATGTAATAAAAAAGTCGGGTCGGCCAAATGAACGGACATACACCATGGCATCTTGTGCATATTCATGCATATGTCTAGGGCTGCCAGTAAATGTTGATGGTAATATGACCATTTTGCCAATGTCAGAAACATTTCCATCGTTTGCAACCGCGACACGTAAATGTATGTACTGATCTGAACGCAACGATTTTTGATTTAAACGAATGAATAGCAAACGTTCAGATTCAATTTTTGCATACATATCTACGACATACTGGTGAAAAAGCTGACGGCATTGAAGAATATGATTTGTTCCATTCTCAGGGATCATTAAGCGGTGGGAATAATAATTCATTGCAGAAACTTTTTTATTAGTTTGTTCGCCTGTGATGGGGTTTATTTGATGAACATTGAAATGGTATCCATCTTGCCCCTCCCAAAAAATTATGGGATACTGCAATGCATCGTAGGATCGGTGCGTTTCAGATACTCGCTGAAGTTCATTATTACGTTTTTGAAGGATAATGTCGCGAGAATCACGCTGCTCACCTACGATGATAATGGCAAATTCGTTCACTGTCGGTGCATTGTACCGTCCGGCATGCTGCCCATGAGGCGTTTTGTCAGCTCTTATCTGAATAGCATGGTTATCAGCCGGCAATTTGTCTATAGAGGATTTTAATAACCTTACTAATGAGTTATGCTGATGGAAAAGTGCTTGCAAAGAACATATAATTTCTCGTTTAGTGCCGGTATTGCAACGTGCATCGACTTGTGCTTCTTCGTCACCCATGAAATAAATTTGTAAAAATTTATGTTCAGCGTCCTGAACTGGTAACAAAGATCCTACGCTGTGGTAAATTTGTCCTTGAATTCTAAAGGTCGGCATGAACTGATTTATACAAACTCTTCCTGCTCCAAATGAAGTCATCTGGAATGCCGAATGTATTTTCGAATGTTGCGCAAAAAGTGACTTGAATTCGGAGAATGACCCGAAAGCAAAGACAACAGGGGGTCAGGTGGTGGGAGCAAAGCAGGCAATATAACTTTCCCATTAGCACAACACATTCCTAATGTTTCTTTGTCAAACTTCAGAGAACAACAAAAACGGCACACTTTATCCATTTTGCCGAGCTGGATGCAAACTGTAATCGAAGTTCGCATTATAATGAAATGCACCCAGATTTAACTCAATATTTCCTGAACGTCGAGTTGAATTTGTACGCATACGCATCCTCTCGAGTCTACGGGCACGCTGATCTTCCGTTTCAGAAGCTCGAGACTGGGCAACTCGAGAACGATCTATTTACATTCTGTCTGCACGTTGTTCTTCTGATTCAGAAGCTCGAGACTGGGTTATTCTAGGGCGTTCATTTTCTAATCTCACTGAATTATGTTCTTCAGTCTCTGACGCTCGCAGACGCTTTTTCCTTCGGGCTGCACTTGTTGACGGACTAAGGGACGATCTTCGCCTAAGAGGCATTTCGCTGTATGAAATCTAAAAATAAGGTTTATAAAGAAGCTTCTGAACATTTTTAAAAAAGTCCCATTAAAATCGGACAAAGGGTTTCGCGTCCAACCAATAAAATAAATTTTATTTGCTGAAAAATTGTTGGTGCTCACTTATTTGAGGTTGACTTGATAATGAAATATTATACGAAAGTTAGTTAAGAGGAAGCGACGTGGTCTGCTACGACTCATTTCCACGGATTCACTTTAATTCACTTTAAATTGTTTAACTTTTATTTTTTTCTAGTTTCACTTGTTTTTTGTTGAAAACGTTTGATGCTCACTGAAAGAAGGTTGACTTGTCAATGAAAAATTTTAGGAGGGTAGTTAAAAAATATTAGTTAATCTGAAAATGTACACAATGCCAACCTAAATTAAAAAAAAAAATTTATTGGAAAATGAAATTGTCGCTTTTAGTATTTTCAATTTTCCTAATTTTTCTGTAAATTTTCCAATAATATTACATAGCCTATTCGCGGCCCAAGAAGCTTCTGAACATTTTAATACACTTATACATACACTTTTTTTTATATATAAGATTGTGAGTGTTTTTTTGATTGCTGCGGGCCTAATAAGGTAATATAACGTTGCATAACGTAGTATTATATTAAGAAGTCACACATTTTTTTTAGGCAAAGCCGCACGGCTTAACCACCACGCAGCAATAATTTCTTAAGCTTAAATAAATTGGACGGCTGTAAAATCGGCAATAGCCGATACAAGGCAGCCGAGCAACAACCCCAACAGTGTCAGCCCTAAGAGCTGCGCCCACAACAACAACGTCAGCCTTAATAGCTGAGCCAACAACAACGGCTGCAGCGCACTGAGCTGCGCCAACAGCCACAGCGACAGCACCAAGAGCGGCTGCGCACTAAGCGCCAACAACAACGGCTGCGGCGCACTAAGCGGCGCCAACAACAACAGCGACAGCACCAAGAGCGGCTGCGCACTGACCTGCGCCAACAACAACTAGAGCGGCTGCGCACTGAGCTGCACCAGCAACAACAACGGCGACAGCACCAAGAGCGGCTGCAACTACAACAACAATTACGTGCAAATTGCAAGTGCTGTGTTAAGCTGTGCTTAAACAATCACTACAAAGCAGCGCCAATAATAACTAACAGCTGAGCATCGGACGGAACGATAACACCATTTGATTAGATTAAACATCTGATCAAAAACCCAAATAAACCAGCAAGTATCAACAAAAACAGATAAATATACATATGTAAAAAGCACCAATATGTAATGAAAGCTTAAAACAGCTGTTGGAATTTGTAGAGAGGAGCTTTATTTTTTTTGTTTATATGTACGATTGCACGAATAACATGTAAATTAATAGGCTGACCGATCAAGCTCTCTTTATATTAATTTACATGTTCTTTAAGTGAACGTACCTGGTCTCTTAAAAATAAAAATGTATTTGGTTATAATACTAATAATTTAATTTGAATAATGTTTAAATTTTGTATTAAGAATTAGGTTTGAACGGTGCCACTTTTATGATATATATATATATAGGTTACTTATATTTATATTTTTGCCTATCATATTCTAACCAATTTAAAAATCTCCCAACAAGGTACACCGTACTACGAAATCGTTGAGCTCAGGGATTCGGCGTAAGGCGTATGAGTGAGTGGTAGATGGTCAAATAACGACCTGTCGTAGTATTTTTTTTTGTTTGTAGAGGCCATTGTAGCCCTAATTAATTATATATATATATATATATATGCATTTAAATTAACGAAACCCAAATGGCCCAATAACAAAAATATTTATCTCATTGTTAAAAGATATAATATGAAAATTTCTCTAAAATTAAGTTTACAATGTATAGTATTTTAAGCATTATTTTAAGTACACCCAGTTATTTTTCATGAATTATAATACCATTATGAATTTCTAATTTTTCCGTGTGTTCACTCTGAGTAGGACAGATTTAGGCTTATAGGATCATGAAAACCCAATAGGTTGCTTTAGGGTCAAAATAGACGGCCTAGCCGTTTATCATTAGACATAGGTTGGGTGGGTAAAGACGGGACTAATTCCATCAAAGTTCCCAATATAACATAGCAGCAAAGTCCGTTTGATTGTATTTTTTCGTTTTCTTCGTTTATTTGTATTAATTTATTTCCATTTAGTTTATTCTTTTTTTATTATTATTTGTCCATGTGCACCTAAAATTTATGTTCAGTGTGTATCAGGAGTCAGTGTTTAGGAAACCCCCCAGTCCGGCGAGCTAAGTCAGAGCATAGCTAGAGGTGCACCGTCCCTAGATACCCTCTTGAGCGTCCGATTTACACCTTCGGCGTTTATATACCCTACACGCTACATAATTGGCGCCCAACGTGTGGGGCCCGATAGGCTTTACAAAAGCCTTTTAAACAGAACACCTATTAGGCAATTTTGCCAGGCCCCAAAAACAATAGCTCAAAATAAATCCATCCAAAACAATAGAATATTTATAAATAACTTTAACAGAAAAAATCCGTTCCTTATCCGCCACCAATTCTGAGGCTGCTTGGAGAATTAGCGACAACTAATGGTTTTTATTAATTTAAAAACAGAATATACGTACGTCGACTCCAGCTTAATCGGATAGTGAGTGTGCGAATGTTAAGGGAGGTAATATTAAAGTTATCCAAGTTCAAAAGTCAAAAAAACTATCTTTTGCAATACTTAGCTGATGTTAATTTAGGAATTTGCGTTTCTATTGATCATTAATTGATAGAACGACCAAATTATATTCAGTTAGTATAGGCAAAATAGTTAAGACAAAATATGTTTATAAATGACTATGATCAGTTTTTCGGAATTGCCACCTGCTAGACAATGTGATTTAGAGGTAGACCAATTAAAGACCTAGTCAATTTTATAAACACCAATAGAATAAAAGTAAATTTCATGAGTTGTATGCTGCTATTTATATTTATACCAACCTTTTGTGTTTTCATGTACCTTTTTGACTATTCCTGTTTGAAAAGAGTGAACAATAATTTTTATGAATTTTTGCTATATTCTTCTTTTTGTGTTTATAGAACATATGCTTTTGATAGTGATATTTTAATTGTTAGGTTGTGTCTTTTTGAAAATAATTTTTGTATACATTGAGTTGAGTCTGGAAGTTAATATTTATATCTCTTTTTTGTGTTATTTGGAACATTATAAATATTCATTAATTAATTAATTGTTGTAGTGTATTTATTATTAATAATCACTATTATTTATAATTTCATAATAGTTTTATTAATAATTTATAATTAATAATAATTAATTATTTAGATATTTATAGCCGGAATCTACCTTAAAAAAAATAAAAAAATGTCTGTCCGTCATAGTAACGAGGAAATAGCGCCTGCGGGCAATACAAATAATATCCCCTGTGGCATATGCCGCGAAAGTATTGGCAGGGAACAATCAATAGCTACAACTAATTGCAGACACCTTTTTCATGAAGGTTGTATTAAAGAGTTCCTTAAAAGTAGTAAGCTATGCCCCATTTGTAGGACCGAGTGCCAACCTGAGCAACTTCGCTTTACTGGAGGCGAACAAACTTCAGAGACGACAGCACATCCACAAAGTGCGTCAAACGTCGATTTGGAGCCAGGTTTTAGAAGCAAGACTCAATATAGACCCAAAAGAGGCCGTGGTGCAACACCAAAAAGAGGCATGCAGACTAGGTCTCAATGTGAATATAGAGATAATCAAGAACCGAAAGATCATTCAGACAGGGTTAGTGAGGCTGAAATACAAGAAAATGTTACGAGCTATATACATACCCTAATTCAGGCCAAACAAAAATCCATGATGGACGAGCTAGGCGTTTTTATTAAGAATTCGATAGTGCAAGCTTTAGAGTCCCAGATGAGAAATTTAAATGTTGACAGGGTCAATCTAGAGAGTATCAAGGAAAGATCCCATGCACCATCAAGAATGTCAATGGACGCGCCACAGCCATTTGAATTTGAGAGAGTGGAATATGACAGAAATGTACCTGTAGCCTCTAATATACACCCAGAGAAAGCCGCAGGGATTCTAGCTAGTTGGCGTCTCAAGTACGACGGCTCTAAAGACTCAATGCATGTAGAGGAATTTCTATATAGAGTACGTTCACTAACAGCACAGACCTTAAACCATGATTATGCTCTTTTGTGTGACAACTTGCATTTACTGTTTATAGGTAAAGCGAGTGATTGGTTTTGGAATTTCCACAAAAAGAACTTCCAATTTTCATGGCAATCCTTTTGTTTAGCATTCAGAGAGAGGTTTGATGACGCTAAAGATGATTTTGATTTGTGGGAGCTGATAAGAAAGCGAAAACAGAAAGACAATGAATCGTTCAACGATTATCAGTCTGCAATTGAGGAATTAGTAGCGCGCCTTCCGGAAGAAGTCAGCGAGCAGAAGTTTATCGATATTTTAAAGCGTAATGCCAGAACCACGCTTAGGTATGAGCTTTTGCATCTAAAAATAAATAGCGTTAGAGAACTTAGAGAAGAGGTTCGAAAGCATGAGAATTTCTGTAGGGAAACAAATGCCGTCCCATTCCGTCCTAAGTTAGGTAGGCCTAATGTCTCTGAAATTTTGAGTGAGGAAGAAGAACTTGAAGAAGCCAACGTATCAGAGATACGCCGCTATCGACTCGTTTGTTGGAATTGTGACAAACCAGGTCATCGTTTCGACGATTGCATGGGAGAAAGAAGGGTTTTTTGCTATGGATGTGGCGCCAAAAACACATATAAGCCTCAATGTAGCAAGTGCAACCCGTCGGAAAACCCAAAGCGGGATGCGGCAGTGAACTCAAGCTTGACGCATCCAGACCAAAACAAGAACTTGAGGGAAACAGAGATAGACCAGCACAAAAACTAAGTTTTCTAAATCAACAACCCAGACTGATGAATTAGATTGTAAAACACCAGAGATAGAAGTTGAAATTAGTAGTATAGATCCAACATCTCACTCAAAGCGCTCCACATAGCGTTTGAAAGAATTTTGGAAAAAGGTTCGTAGGACTCGTAAAATGTTTGTTTCAGCAATTTTTATGAGTTCTGACGAAAGAATATATACTGATTTGGAAATTGAAGGGCACACATTTAAAGCTTTATTAGACTCAGGGGCCACCCTTAGTTGTTTAGGCGGTGCAGCTGCTAGTACGCTGATTAAACACCCAAAAACTCAGAAATGTTCAGGGCGTATTAAGACAGCTGGTAACCAGCGATGTACAGTTATGGCTTCACTGACTGTCCCTATCAAATTCCGAAATCAAATTAAAGATATAGTATTATATATAGTCCCGGACTTACAACAAGATGTATATTTAGGTATAGATTTCTGGCAGAAGTTTGGTCTTTTGAAAGCATTAATGATGGAAAACGCAAGCGTTAGCGAGTTGAATACTTGTAAAGAAATTAAAGATTCGCCAAAAATGCACCATCTTACTCCAGAGCAAAATCACAGATTACAATCTGTAATAGATACTTTTCCTTCATTTGAGAAAGAAGGCTTAGGCCGCACTAATCTTGTCAGTCACTCTATTAAGTTGAATACTGACACTCCCGTAAAACAGCGACACTGGCCAATTTCTCCAGCTAAAGAGAAAATAATGTTTGAGCAAGTCGAAAATATGTTAAAATTAGATGTGATAGAGAAGTCCACAAGTTCCTGGAGCAGCAATAGTGTAATGGTAGAAAAAATTGATAAAAAACGACTATGTTTAGATTCTAGGGTAATAAACAAATATACTCTTAAAGATGCATATCCATTACCCCAAATAGATGGCATTTTGAGTAGATTACCACCAGCGAAATACATAACTGGTATTGATATGAAGCATGCATATTGGCAGATACCATTAGACGAGGCTTCTCGCCAGTATACAGCCTTCACTGTTCCAAATCGCGGATTATACCAATATAAAGTTATGCCGTTTGGTCTAACAAATGCAGCCCAAACGCTTTGTAGGCTTATGGATCATGTGATTCCTATTAACCTACGTACTCGCGTATTTGTTTATTTAGACGACTTATTAGTTCTATCAGATGACTTTGAACAACATATGTTATTGTTACAAGAGGTGGCGCTTCACTTAAGAAAAGCAAAATTAACAATAAATATTGCCAAATCCAAATTCTGCATGAAAGAAATTAAGTATCTAGGGTTTTTAATTGGTTATGGCCAACTAAAAACCGATCCCGGCAAAATACAGGCGATAGTCGATTTTCCAGTACCTAAGTCAGTAAAACAACTCCGACGATTTTTGGGAATGGCAGGATGGTACCGCCGGTTTGTCGACAATTACGCAACAATTAGTTTTCCTTTAACAGAATTGTTAAAGAAAAATAAGTCACTTAGTTGGAATCCTGTGGCTGAAGAAGCATTTGAACAACTTAAACAATGCTTAACCTCAGCTCCAGTATTATCAACTCCCGATTTTTCTAAGCCTTTTACTCTACTATGTGACGCTAGTACCTTTGGTGGTGTGTTAGCTCAACAGAATGAAGAGGGAGTAGAATTGCCAATAGCCTATATGTCCGAAAAGCTGTCAAAGGCACAGAGGAATTACTCCGTAACAGAGTTAGAATGTCTAGCGGTAATTAAAGGCATCAAGAAGTTCAGAGCCTATGTGGAGGGACAAGAGTTTCAAGTCATAACCGACCACGCTTCATTGCAATGGCTCATGAGGCAAAAAGATTTATCTGGCAGACTCGCTCGATGGGCGATAAAATTGCAAGGATTCGATTTTAAAATAACACACAGAAGTGGTTCGCAAAATGTAGTAGCAGATGCTCTGTCGCGTCAAAATGATGTCGAAGAGTTAGAAGATCAAGGCCCAATCGTGGATTTGACATCGGCTGAGTTTAAGTCCCCTGAATATATAGTTCTTTTAGAAAGAATTCGCTTAAATCAGTCCAAATTACCAGACTTGAAAATAAAAGATAACCTTGTGTATAAAAGGACAGAGCACGCAACGGGAGACCTTGCTCAAGAAAATTTAACTTGGAAGCTATGGGTTCCAGAAAAGCTCACCCACAATATAATTTCCAGAGCTCACGACCCGCCTAATGCTTCACATTGTGGTATAGGTAAAACAGTAGAAAAGTTAAAAAGATATTTATTTTGGCCCAAAATGGTTACCCAAATAAGGGATTACATTTCAAAATGTGATACTTGTCGTCAGCCGAAAAGTCCAAATACAGTATTAAAGCCACCTATGGGGAAGCCAATGGCATCAGAACGCCCATTTCAAAAACTTTATATGGATTTGTTAGGACCATACCCAAGGTCAAAGAGCGGAAATATAGGTCTTTTGATCATTGTTGATCATCACACCAAATTTCATTTCCTGTCACCTTTAAAAAAATTCACCTCCGATAAGATTTGTTATTATTTGGAAAATACCTTATTTTGTACTTTTGGCGTCCCTGAAACTATTTTAACTGATAATGGTTCACAATTTGTCTCGAACCTATTCAAATCTTTCCTTACACGTTTTGGAATAAAACATATGTGTACAGCGATATATTCGCCACAGGCAAATGCAAGTGAGAGGTTGAATAGGTCCGTTTTAGCAGCTATAAGAGCCTACATTGGCAAGGATCATTCGAGTTGGGACCAGAAACTGCCCGAAATAGGAGCAGCGCTTAGAGCTAACGTTCATCGCAGTACAGGGTATTCTCCTTATTTTCTAGTGTTTTGTCAAAATATGATACTTAATGGGAAAGATTATGATCTGCTTCGCAGTTTAAAATTGGTTTCTGATGATACCTTGATACAGCCTGCAGATGCTCTTCAAATTATCAGACAAGCCGCTCAAAATAAGATTGCTGAGTCTCACGAGAAAAATGCTAGGACTTACAATTTACGTAGTCGAAATATTTCACTGAAAGTTGGTGACCAAGTGTTCGCCCGCAATTTTTGTCAGAGTGATGCTTCTAAGAAATTCAGTTCTAAACTAGCACCTGTTTTTATGCCAGCTAAAGTACTTCGAAAAGTTGGGAACGCGTTCTACCAATTGGAAAACGAACAAGGGAAAAACTTAGGGATATACCATTTAAAAGACATTCAAGTAAAGAAATAATCTGCCTTTATTCAGTGAATGCCTCGACAGTATGACAGTCGTTCCATTAACTGTGCTGTAGTGGCCATACACCCAAGTCACGAACCATAAATTTCGTTAATTTTGCATTTTCAAAATAGGCCTAATAATCGAGCTTTAGCGAGCTTAAGAAACCGTAAAAGCTCGCTTAATAAGTAACACCGTTCTTTAAGGGGGTCAACGACCTCTCGTAGTCACATGATTATGCAGTTAGGAGTTTTGGCGCGAGCGACCCTCAATTGCATTAGACAAAAGAAAGAGCAAGAGAAAGCCTATGTCATATAATGCGCGCTCTTCATGCGCATAGCTTTTTGGTTTTACATCTGTAAAGCTTAGCTGCCTAAGTCATGCTTAACATCGACAAAGGTCAGTCTAAGTACGACAGTGCGCCTGTGCAAATGTGATTTTTGAAAAGTCTTAAGTGCAGTAACACAAAATATTTCAGGTGAATTATTTAAGTGAAAGATCATTTAATTTCTATATATATATTGATACCTATATCAATTTTATATAGATATTGTGAGTGTTTTTTTTTATTCGATTGCTGCGGACCTATTAAGGTAATATAACGTTGCATAACGTAGTACTATATTAAGAGGTCCCACATTTTTTTTAGGCAAAGCCGCACGGCTTAACCACCACGCTCAATAATTTCTTAAGCTGAAATAAATTGGACGGCTGTAAAATCGGCACTAGCCGATACAAGGCAGCCGAGCAACAACCCCAACAGTGTCAGCCCTAAGAGCTGCGCCCACAACAACAACGTCAGCCTTAATAGCTGAGCCAACAACAACGGCTGCAGCGCACTGAGCTGCGCCAACAGCCACAGCGGCAGCACCAAGAGCGGCTGCGCACTAAGCGCCAACAACAACGGCTGCGGCGCACTGAGCGGCGCCAACAACAACAGGCGACAGCACCAAGAGCGGCTGCGCGCTAAGCGCCAACAACAACTACAACAACAATTACGTGCAAATTGCAAGTGCTGTGTTAAGCTGTGCTTAAACAATCACTACAAAGCAGCGCCAATAATAACTAACAGCTGAGCATCGGACGGAACGATAACACCATTTGATTAGTTTAAACATCTGATCAAAAACCCAAATAAACCAGCAAGTATCAACAAAAACAGATAAATATACATATGTAAAAAGCACCAATATGTAATGAAAGCTTAAAACAGCTGTTGGAATTTGTAGAGAGGAGCTTTATTTTTTTTGTTTATATGCACGATTGCACGAATAACATGTAAATTAATAGGCTGACCGATCAAGCTCTCTTTATATTAATTTACATGTTCTTTAAGTGAACGTACCTGGTCTCTTAAAAATAAAAATGTATTTGGTTATAATACTAATAATTTAATTTGAATAATGTTTAAATTTTGTATTAAGAATTAGGTTTGAACGGTGCCACTTTTATGTATATATATATATATAAGGTTACTTATATTTATATTTTTGCCTATCATATTCTAACCAATTTAAAAATCTCCCAACAAGGTACACCGTACTACGAAATCGTTGAGCTCAGGGATTCGGCGTAAGGCGTATGAGTGAGTGGTAGATGGTCAAATAACGACCTGTCGTAGTATTTTTTTTTGTTTGTAGAGGCCATTGTAGCCCTAATTAATTATATATATATATATATATATGCATTTAAATTAACGAAACCCAAATGGCCCAATAACAAAAATATTTATCTCATTGTTAAAAGATATAATATGAAAATTTCTCTAAAATTAAGTTTACAATGTATAGTATTTTAAGCATTATTTTAAGTACACCCAGTTATTTTTCATGAATTATAATACCATTATGAATTTCTAATTTTTCCGTGTGTTCACTCTGAGTAGGACAGATTTAGGCTTATAGGATCATGAAAACCCAATAGGTTGCTTTAGGGTCAAAATAGACGGCCTAGCCGTTTATCATTAGACATAGGTTGGGTGGGTAAAGACGGGACTAATTTCATCAAGTTCCCATATAACATAGCAGCAAAGTCCGTTTGATTGTATTTTTTCGTTTTCTTCGTTTATTTGTATTAATTTATTTCCATTTAGTTTATTCTTTTTTTATTATTATTTGTCCATGTGCACCTAAAATTTATGTTCAGTGTGTATCAGGAGTCAGTGTTTAGGAAACCCCCCCAGTCCGGCGAGCTAAGTCAGAGCATAGCTAGAGGTGCACTGTCCCTAGATACCCTCTTGAGCGTCCGATTTACACCTTCGGCGTTTATATACCCTACACGCTACATAATGTTATATCGATATTGCCTAAGCTACACATCGATTAAGCTTATTAATATAATACTAAGTAAATTTAATACTAAAATTTAGTTAGTATCAATATAACTTTACAATAGTTATAGCATTCAGCTATTTTATGTTTGAATTCTTACGTTAATTTCTACAATTCAATTCAATTTAATTTCTTTTTTGTCTAATTACACAGGTCTACAAATACAGGGGTCATGTGAGTTGTTGGAAAGCTAAGAGTCATTTCCGAAGTAATTTGGTGCGTAGAATCCGAATCCGGCGTCAGAACTGGCCCATCACGTCAGGATTTTGAGATATTTGAGGTTATGTTATTTTTTGGGTACATAACCTCAAATATCTCAAAATCCTGACGTGATGGGGAGTTCGATGCCGATTCGATCTAGAATACTTGGGAAATGACTCTTAGCTTTCCAACAACTGAACCATGTTGACCTGTGCTATGTAAATGTCAAAACATTATGAAGTTAAATGTGGGTAGTTCCATTAAACACGAAAGATACGATTATCGTAAAAACTCAAACTAATAAATGAATTTTAGTTATCAATCCGAATTTTGCATGGACAGAGAAGCAGAAATTAGCTTAAATTATTTCGGATACTTTTCCTTGTAGACTAGTGTTATTTTACTTTAAATTTATAAATTGGCTGCATTAGGCGACAACATACTCCCCGCCTTGGAATCTCTTCCAACAAACTACTTTATTTTAAGTTTATGGCAAAGGCAGAGGACAAATCCTGTGAATGTTTCGCTTAAACATGCCAGATTTTGTTTTGATTGTAACGACACGGACCACATTGTCAGATCCAGGTTGAACTTCGTGTATTCGACCTAGTACCCATTGTCCTGGCGGCATGTTGTCTTCAGCTATGAGCACCATAGTTCCTGGTTGAAGGTTGTTGCATATTGACTTCCATTTGGTGCGTTCCTGTAAAAGAGTCAAATATTCGTGGGACCATCGCTGCCAAAAGGCATGATGGATAGTCAGTATTCTTTTCCAACGATATGCAATGGATAGCTTCAGTGTCGCATCGTCGCAGTACTCGGACAGGGCATTGAGTGGCCGACCAACTAGGAAATGGCCTATCGTCAAGGCTTCATAATCGTTCGGGTCTGACGATATCTGATGAAGTGGCCTCGAATTCATTACAGCTTCTGCTTGTGAGATGGCCGTTGAAAGTTCCTCATAGTTGAGCGCCACTCCATTTAGGCACCGAACAAGCAGTTGTTTGGCAATTTTTACAGCACTCTCCCACAACCCTCCAAAATGAGGCGAGCGAGGAGGTATAAAATGAAAATTTACGCCCTTTTGGCTACAGAGATCCAAGATCTGTTGTTTGCTGCTTTCTTCTATAAAAACATCTGCTGTCTGTTGCAACTGACGTGCTGCGCCCACAAAGTTAGTGGCATTATCGCAGAATAGGTCAGTGCTTAGTCCACGTCTGGCAAAGAAGCGTTTTAAAGCGGCAATAAATGCATTTGTGCTTAAGTCGGATACGAGCTCCAAATGGCATGCCTTTGTTAGAAAGCATACAAATACGCAAAGGTAGACCTTGACTGGTTTGCGTCCTCGAAGGTTGAAATGCATCCAAAACGGTCCAGCGAAGTCCAGACCAGCTCTCGCAAATGGAAAAACACCTTGTTGAACTCTGGTTTCTGGCAGTGTTCCCATTATTTGCGTTGCTAATTTGGGACGTTGTCGGAAGCATGCCACACAGCTCCGAACCGTCTTGCGAGCCAATTTTCTGCAATAAATAACCCAGTATTTCTGCCGCACGAAAGCGCACAATGATTGCGCTCCGGCATGCATATTAATTCGATGCGTGTATTCAAATAACGCACTTACAACCGAATGATCATTTGGCATCAAAATCGGATGCCTTACCTCAAATGGTACATTAGCCTTAGACAACCTTCCACCTACTCGAATAATTGGAACACTATGCTCCTGATCTATAAATGGATTCAATATTAGAATCTTTGCAGTTTTAATTTGTAACCCAGCATTAAGTTTAATATTTTTCCTGCGGGAATTTTAAATTTTGCAAATTAAAAATAATATAACGTAAACCACCTTTGAGTTCAGCTACCGCTAAAGCATTTGTGGATTTTAAATTAATTTTTTATAAAGAGCTACGCCAACGATATATATAGCTAAATACTCTTTGAAGTTTTAAAAAGTCATTCGAGAATTGGCATTGGCCAATTAGATCCGTTAATTGGGATTCTTTATTTGCAATAAAGCTAAATTTTGAGTTTGTAGTGTACCGCATATAAGTGCAAAATCCGATTTCGTTCATGACTGAACTGGGACCCCTGTCAACCGGTGAAAATTTGTTGACTTAAAGGTACCGAGGTGTAGCTGGGTTTGGGGTTGCGCATTCTTGCTATGCTCGGGTCCAGCTCGCGGGCGGTCGGGGTTTTTCCTCGCCCAGGTACACGGTTGTACACGAGTAATTTAAAATAAATAATGCGCGATTCATAAAAAAAAACAAAACTAAAGATCATAAAGAAATATTAATCCAATAAAACGGTAGCGCCGACACGCCATTGAAATACTTGAAAGAAATTACCTAAAATATGGGAATCCTGATGTTATTGGGCCCTTGTCTCTACCCTCCCTACCATGACAAATACAGATCAGATCTGCATCGTCCTTTGTTAAAGTACACTTGTCTAAGTTAAATCAGTTTTAAAGTTGGTTTCACACAGATATTCGACAGACACATTAATAAGCTTAACTCATCATTTCAAAATTCATATCTATTTTTTTAATTTTCATTATTACTCTTAAGTTATTTCTAAACATAATCATTCAAAGCATTATAAATACAAAAAAATGAAAAATAGAAATCAAAAGAAAATATTGGTATAAGATACTAGAATATACAAAAGGGAGTTTGCTTTACAAAATATAGCATATTTTTATCCGAGGCCGAGTCAAAAAAAAAATTAATATCAAAAGTTCTTCTTTACTGGCTATATTTGGCCTACGAAAAAAACATTTAGTAAATATTAAGTAGGCGAAGATTTGAAACTTGACATTTCAAACATTTGCCACATAGTTTATATAGTCTCATAAATTTAGTTGTTAACAAGTACTCTCGATATACACACGTTCATAAGACTACAAACAAGTTTAAATTAATATTGTGTTTATTTATAATTTTTTTTTTGTATTATATTTTTTTTTTCAAAATTCAAATTTAATAGTGATGTCTAACAAGGAAGATACAAACAAAAGTAAGTTCTTCTTTCTTCTTTACTGGCCATAACAATGTATTATCGATGTCCCTGCTTCGCGAATGCATTTTTATAAACCTGCAAAGGGATAGACCGGCAAAGTTGATTGTTATTCTACCAATGAAGCATCGATTGCTACCGAAAACAAGTTGGCGTGGATTCGAAACTTCACATTTGCCACATAGTTTATATAGTCTCATAAATTTAGTTGTTAACAAGTGCTCTCGATTAACACACGTTCATAAGACTACAAACAAGTTTAAATTAATATTGTGTTTATTTATAAATTTTTTTTTTGTATTATACATATATTTTTTTTCAAAATTCAATAGTTCAATAGTTATGTCTGACACGGAAACAAAACGCATAAACAAAAGTAAATTTTTCGTTCTTTACATTTACATTTTCTTTAAAATTTGTATCTATAGTTATGTCCGAGGAGGCACCACCGGAAAGACCAACGAAAATGGTAATTGATGACAGCGGCGATATGGAAACGGAGACCGATAGCAACACTATAGAGGATGTGTATATATCCAATTTTTTGCAGGATTATAGTGTTCGCTTTGGAGACAGATTTAACAGCGCGACACTTGTTCAAAATGCTGTTAGTCATTGGGACAATATGAGCAATAGTCAGTACAATTTATATGCTCCCGTAAGTTGCACAGATATGGCAAAGTATATTTTTAGATTTAAAAATTGTTTCTTCTGGGTATAGGGCACATACCATTTCGGACGGACCCTTAGACTGATGGACAGCACACACGTGGAAATGAATGGCGATTCCAAGAAAGCAGGCAACTCTCCCAACTCTGGCCCCAATGCATTTTTGGCAACTGGCGAAACTGACGCATGTTGCCCAAAAAAGAAACGAAAGAAGAGCTGTGCGCCCAAAAAGCGTAGCTGCTCAAAGAAACGAAAGAGTTGCGCCAAAAAACCCAAGTGCCCTCGAAAAAAGAAGCCCACCTGTAAACCTAAATGCGCGATGCCAAAAAAGAAGTCGTGCAAGCGTAAGGCGCTAAAATGTAAGCCAAAGTGTGGCTAGGACTTAAACAAATCGACGGCAAATAAACGGATGTGGCAACACGTTTAGCGGCACGACCATCACATTCTGCTGCAGAAGTCTGATGTCGGTTGCTGCCGTGCAGATTGCTACAAGGACATGTTTGCAATGTCGATTTAGCTATACATTTTTGGATTGGACCTAAAACAAGTACACGAGCGTCGTCCCGTAATGGGAACCGGTGAAGCTTCGGGAAGGTCTGCTCTTTATATTATATATGTGTAATGCTGTTGGCCTAAGTAGCCGTCTGATGTTGGTTGTTGCCGTGCAAATCTGTCGTTTCTTGTTGCCGTGCAGATCGAAAATAATTAACCTATACCAGGTACACTCGTGTGTCGTCCCGCAATGGGAACCGGTGAAGCCTCGGGATGGTCTCTTAAATATAATAAAGATTTATCAACTTATACTTGACTTGAGCATTTGTGGGAAGGGATCACTGATACCATAACATCGCTATAAAATTTTTTCAGGGTTCTGGTGTAATTACTGTAGCGATTCAAGCTAGAGTTGTAAGAGGGGCCGATACACTTCCCACCGGTTCCTGAGTACCGTGTATAAACCGGCAAAGCTTCGTTTAAAAAAAGGCCCCCATGTCAGATACCTATTTTTATTAATCTACTTGTTTTGTAGGGCATACAACCGTTGCGTCAATGAAGTTTAAATACCAAAAATGTTGACAATAAAATATGAGATGGTACGGGTTTTGCTAAGGTAAAACTTGTAATAAAATTAGGGTATTCACGCTTTGAGTTGAGTTGAGACTTTTACAAAAAGAAATGCATGTTGTAAACATGGTAATTTTCAGTACTGCAAATATTGTTCTTATCGTGAAATGGAAAGCAACGAGTTATACTCGCCAAAAAAAGAAAAAGGTAGTTGTTGTTGGAATTGACGCAACTAAAAGAGTTAAAATAGATGCGAGTTGGAAAATGCTGGGGCTGTACTAGGCTTAATATATGTATGCTGGAACTGTTTTTGGAGTTACCCTCAGCTTATGTACTTATCTGTTTTTGTCCAAGGAACGGAGCACCTTCTGGCGCCAATCAATTGGTTATGGGAAGTGGAAATGGTCGCCCTGACTCGAGAATATTATTGCATTCATTTCCTCTACATAATTATCAAGAATTTCATCAATAGTATTAAATAAAATTTAGTATTTATACAATGAATTTGCTTTAGGAGAGGAACCTTGAATAAAATTGATTTCAACTAAAGTTATTTTAGCTACAGCTTCAGTTAAATATATATCGCTTAAATAACTGGTTTACCCAGATTCATTATTTTACTCACAAAATTATGAAAATCGTATAAACATCGCAGCGATCGTTGGGCCCAAGATGCGTAGCTGGAGTTGTGTAGATTCTAAATTAAGTTTCAAAAATTTATAATATATAGATATATATATGCATGTACAATAGGTTAAACCATGGCCTTTTTTTTGACTCGTTTCTCAGCAGTAAATATTCTTAATTAAAAATTCATTATAAAACAATTTCAGTGAGTTTAACTTATAATAATAATATGGCAAAATTAATATTTTAGATTATTAAAAAAAAAGATTAAGTGATACCCATTATGCAGGCGTTAAAAAATATATATATGAATTGCAAAATAAAATTGTAGATTGCGCCGCAGCAACAAAAAATTAATTGATTTTATAGATCAACATTTTTCCTTGGTGGTTATTAATACACTTATAGTCTGCTGAGATACTCAAAATCGCTAGGTATATATTTACGGAATTCTATACTATTCCAATTCGCAAAATTTTCACTTTTCAAAAACGGTTTCTTTGCCAAGGTTGAGGAATCCAGTCAAATCATATTGGTAGCCTCCGGGAAAGCAACAAAATAGGAGCGTTTGGCCCTCGACTTTGGACACTCTGTCCCTCCAACACGTGGAGTGCAAGGCGGACCGAATTGCCTTAAAACAGCTGAAATTCATTTATATAAAATAAATGTTTCACTTTAAAAAAAACTCGTACCTTTTTCAATTGGTTCAATTTAAATAAATTATTCACTTTTGGTAGAAATAGACTCAAAATTCAAATGCTTTAAGCACGTGTACTTGCACGGCACTTCTATATATAGGTATATACATATATATATATATAGATTAGCATACATATATGTATATATTCAATTTATTTATTTTTATGTTAACCACTTCTTATCGCAGCGAGCTATCACAATGTAATGATCGAAGCTGCAGTTACTAAGATAAGCATAAGCCTAAACTGAGCTTTTGACTAAGCTTTAACTGTACACCTAAGTCTGTTTTTACACGGTCTTTTTTTACACGGTTTTGATATAACACGGTTTGAAAATTGAATATTTTTAATTTTTTTACACGATTTTATTCCATTTAGCACGATTTAAAATTTAATGTGCTTAAATTTTTTTTGACAAAAAATATTTTATATTTATTCAGTTATTTATATTTTTTAATTTTGTTAAATATTTTATGTATCCCTAAAAGAAAATGTCAGATATAAAACTAAAACGAAAAGCAATTTCTTTGGAAACCAAGATTGAAATTTTATTTCGCCTTCGAAATGGAGAAGGTTCAACTTCTCTTGGCAAAACCTTCGGTTTAAATGAAGCCACAATAAGAGCTATAAAAAAAAATGAAATTGCAATTAGCCAATCGGTGATTTGTGGAACGTACCTATCTGTTAAGTCTTCATCTTACACTAGAGATGCTGTTAAAGAAAAAATGGAAAAAGCACTCATAATATGGCTTGAGGACAATGCCCAAAAATAAATTCCCGTAGACGGAAACAATATCAAACAGCAAGCATTAAGGTTTCATAAAATGATAAAAGACGAACAACCGTCTACATCCACACAATCAACTCCTGAGAAGAGCTACGTATTTTCTGCAAGCACAGGTTGGATGAGGGGATTTCTCCATAGGCATGCGCTTCATAACATAAAAATCAAGTGCGAGATTGCTTCTGGAGATCAGAAAGCCGCCGAAGAATTCCAACTAAAACTTAAAAAAATAATAGCGGATGGTGCATACATTCCAGATCAGGTTTTTAATGCTGACGAAACCGGCCTTTTTTGGAAAAAAATGCCGAGAAGAAATCGCAAAAAAGTGCTGGTGGTTTTAAAGTTGAAAAAGATCGAGTCACATTTTTATTGTGCAGTAACGCTTCTGGAGATCGGATGTTAAAGCCCCTGCTTATCAATCAATTTTATTTTCTTTTCGTTCACAACATAGTTGTTTAGTTCCTGAACTTGCCATACATTGAATTTATATTTTTTTTAAGATTAGAGTGCATATCTTTTTAATCTTTAATGACTATGCTTGTAAAAATAAGCATTATATATGTGATTTAATAAAATAAACATGATTTCTTGTTCTTAAAAAATTCTTGTATTTCACTAATTTTAATAGGTTTTAGAGATTAGGAACCAATCACCCATTTTTGTATACGTTCAATGTCTTTTTTTACACGGTTTTTTTTTACACGGCTTCTTCTGGAACCAATCTACCGTGTAAAAACAGACTTAGGTGTACTATCGTACGATAATTGGTTTTAAGCATAGCTCGCAAATAACTGTTGACCGCTTTTCCCTTTGCGGTCCACATAAGAACAACAACCGAAAAAACCATGCACGCTTGCTCTCGTTCTGAGCATAACACTTCGCTTCTCTTTATTTCGGTTTTCGGTTGAGTGTTTTCAGCTGAGCTGTTCTTGTTACGCTCTTTCAAAAACAACTCATGGTGAGCGAACCGATTGAGCGCTCGCACATTAAGCATCAGCAACTGAACGAAAAAATGAAATGCTCAGCGCAAACGCTCATTTACGTTTTAATTTGCTTTGTTGAGACTGCTGCACTGTGGTTTTTCTTTAACCATTTATAGACATATTGCCCTCAATGAATAGGTACATATACATATACATATACTATACAAAGAATTTATAATTTATTATTGGTTTAGCTTAACAACTAACAAAGTATTTTAATTTTCTGCACTTAAAGAGATACGTCTCTCTGTTAAAATGTAATGAAGGTCTGAAAATGCCCTATCAACCGACACCTGAGTTGCCGATGTAGCCAGCACAACAACAACTAACAAGCAGAATCAGATGCCTCACTCACATACACGCATACAAACGCAAGTGATTTTTATTTTTTCGCGAGCGACACAAGTGTTCAGTGGATAACCAGAACAAAAGGCAAACGAAAAAATTGGTTTTTGGTTGAGCGCTGAGCGCTTCATTGAGTGAGCAATGCGAACCGTTCATCTCTGAACCGTTGCTCAAAAACTCAGCAAATAAGAGTTATTTTTGGACAACGCGAAACGGTCAACAGTTATTTGCGAGCTCTGGTTTTAAGCTTTATGCTTACGGTATTATGGTGTGATCTTTTGGTGCTGATGTAAACAAGTAACCGTTATGTGCGTGGGTGGTTCATGAAGTTTTGAAAACATATACGAACTGATTCATGTTAACAACTGGCCACTACAAGTTACGTTGCTCTGGCAAATTCTCAGAGCCTTGCCAACTCATTGTTGGCCACTGGCAAAAAGGGGTTTGAAAAAAAATTAGGACCATTCCACCAAAGGCATGAATTTTTTAATTCCGTTGTAAATACACCTCTGGATACAATGTCTGCTTGGTTAAGTTTAGATTCAACTTTGAACCAATTGTCTATATTGCTTAGTTCTTGGATCTGAGCGACTCTATTACCTACAAAGGTGCACCATCGGCTGGCATGAGAGGATATCCAATTAAGAACGATTGTTGAATCTGTAAAATATCGTGTCTGAGACTCTTTTATATGGATGCATGAAATAACTTTTGCCATAAGTCGTGCTAACAGACATGCTCCTTGCAACTCTAAACGTGGCAGTGAGGAGCTTACTGGAGCTTCTTTAGACTTAGCAGATACAAGACGTACGGTAATAGTACCTTCATTACAAATCACTCGAGCGTATATTACGGCTCCATAAGCCCTACAAGATGCGTCTGAGAACCCACAAAGGTCAAGTGTATTGACTGAATTTTCCATAGGGACTACTGACCGAGGCAGAAAGCATTCTTTTAGTAGAGTTAATTCCTTTCTATATTTTTCCCACTGAGCAGCATAGCTTAAAGGTAACTCTGCATCCCATTCTTGGTTCAATAACCGTAGCTCTTGCATAAATATTTTGCCCAAAATTACAAGAGAGCTTAAAAACCCTAACGGATCAAAATCTGAAAATCATCTGAATCTGCCATCCAATAAATACCAAGGGTTTTAACAGTTTCAGAAGTTTTAAGAGCTAACGGCTCTATAACGTTTAAATAATTTAAGACGTTAGCGCAATTGCTACGCCATTTATGCAGTTCAAATCTTCTCATTTTAATTGAACTAAACGTTGAATGGAATCTGCTCCACAGAGCATATCATCCATGTAAAAATTATTTTGAACAGCCTCTGCTGCTAGAGGATATTGATCTGCGTGGTTTTCGGCTAAATAGCACAAACAGCGAACCGCCAAATACGGAGCTGAGCTTGTACCATACGTAACAGTTTTGAGGCGTAGGACTTTAATTGGCTCAGAATTATTTGGTCGCCATAAAATACATTGGAAATTGCAGTCGGCATCGCTAACTAGAATTTGCCGATACATTTTTGAAATATCTGCAGTTAATGCATATTTATAGAAACGAAATCTAATCAGCGTATCAAAAAGGTCTGGCTGTAAAGTTGGGCCAACAAGCATGGTATCATTGAGCGATTACTCGATTTACACGAGGCGTCGAGAACTACACGAAGTTTCGTTGTGAGACTCTCCGGCCGTATTACCGGATGATGCGGCATAAAATATTTAACTTCAGATCTCTGAGTAGCATTCAATTCTTCTAAATGTCCTAGATTTTGATATTCGTCTATAAATTGCGTATAACTGTCCCTAAGCGATGGACAGCGCTTTAATTTTCGCTCTAAATTTAAAAATCTTTTAATAGCTATATCGTAAGTTGCTCCCAATTCTATTTTAGGTGTTTTAAAGTTGCGATAAACATTTCCTCGCATTATCGTTCAGCCTCTGTGTACTTGCACAATGGCTGTGAAATCTCCTCACATGCCCAAAACTTTTGCACTAAGGTATGTAACTCCTTATCATTATCCGTATTGGAATGCCTTTGCTCAAATTGACTGGCCATTAATGATACTCTTTCTGTCGGCAAACATTCACCAACTACTATCCAGCCCAGTAGAGTTTTTTGAAGCCATGGACGTTTAAGGCCTAACCTAATTTGACCAGCTACTATAAGATTAAAGAATAAAGTAACTCCAAACAACATATCAATCGGGTCAGCGGAGTCATACGATGAGTCCGCAAGCTTTATTTTTCTTGGTATATGAAAATCGGTTACAACTGCAGTAGTTGAAGGATTATAGGCAGTAATTTCTGGCAATATACCAAATTTATCAGTAGTCATAAAGCTTGTTGCTCTTGATTTAAATGTAGCTTCGACCTCACCTACCATTTCCGATTTGAAATTTCCTATTCCACTAAGAGGGCATCTTTCATTTCTTATCTGTAAGCCTCTTGCTGTCACGAAATTAAGTTGATTCCCTGAGTCAAGAACATATTATATATTCATCTATATTATATATTAACAAGCACTTCTGCTGTGGCTAAAAGACTTGACGACTGATTTGCTAAAAGTGTACTATGTAGCGTACCTTGAGCAACTTCGATAGATTTAGTTGAGTTATTGCATAATCTAATACAGGATTCTCTATGCAACATTTCATGATGACGTTTATTACAAGTGGAGCAATGTTGAGCGTCACAATCCTTTGTTGAAAGGCGCTTGCTAAAGCATAGCACACATAAGCCATGTCTTTTTACCTCATGATATCTTTGCATTGGAGAAAACGCTTTAAATTTCGGACACACATTTAATTGATGTGCACCAGAGCAGCTAAAACATGCATTGCCGCCAGTATTTGCCACTGCTGCTGACAAAACAGATCTTTTTAAATTTCTTTTAGTAATATGACGGGTTGCAGTCTCTTTTCTAACCTCTCTGTTAGCTAGGTTGATTCCTCTGATAATAAGAAATTGAGACAGTAAATCCCAAGAAGGCAGCTTAGAACAATCATAAGCATTTTCCCACTTGTCTAATGTGTCGCCATCTAGCTTACTACGGATCAGGTGAAAAACAAAAGCATCTAAAATATCTTTGTCATTACCCAAGGACTTAAGTGCCTCAAGTTGAGAGTTTACTGTATCTACTAAAACCCTTAATGAGTCTGTCTCTGAGGAGTTTAGTTTTCGAAGACTAAACAATTCGGTTATATGAGACTGAAGAATAATTGCTTTATTTTCAAATCGATCTTTAAGCAGTTGTAAAGATTTTCTATAATTTACTGCTGACAATTCTAAGCACTTAATCGTACTAAGTGACACGACCTTAAATGAATGAATTTTGATAGTTCACCCACGTCACTATCAGAATCTACCAATGTGACGAATGTATTATACCAGCTAGTCCATTCAGTAAGTTTACCTGAAAACTCTGGTAATTTTAAATTTGGTAATTTTGATGCACGTGCAAAGTTCGACGTATTAAGTATTGAAGCATTTGCCGCAGTTTCATGGATACTTGAAGCTCTACGACCTCTATGTGCCAAGCAACTTAAGATTTTGGCTTTAATTTTACAGTTCATATCTTATAACGACCTCTGGTTTGTCCAGAACAACGGCTGGGATAGCTCAGCTATGCCCAGGGTAGATGTCACAAAAAAATTTATATTTTGCTGAAACTTTCAATATTTTAAATAATACACAATTTACTTTGTGATTTAAAATTATATTATCCGCCTTTTTGCGGTCAAGTATCACAAAACACTAGCTAACAATTTGTAATTTACCAAATTCTACGTTAATCCGCCCTTTTACGGCGATATGCTCACCCAGATATAAAATCCTGGTAGCAGAGATCTTGGCGTGGCTCGTTCACGAAAAACGTATCAACTCCGACACGGTCTCACCCGGTGCGCTACTAATTAATTATCACTTATTTTCCGTCCTTTGCGACTGTCTGTTTTACTTGGATTACCCGAAAACGCCTTTGAATTGCGGCACTGACTTTAACTTCACTTGAATTCACTTGACTGTCTCTTTATTATATCACTGACTGTTCTGCTCTTATTTCACTGATTGTTCTGTCCAGATTTCGCTGTTGATCCGCCTTATATAGGGACTCGATTGCCGCCAAATCCTGGAAGTCCCGCCCAAAACTATACTAATATATCCTAAACGGTGCTCTGCTTATCTACATAACTATTCTAATAATAAAGAAAGAGTCCGCCGTACCTAGAACCTATCCCTATCACCTACTCTCCACTTACACCTATAAACTAATACCATTAACCTACGCACTAATACCAAACAATAATTACAGCGCCAAGCTTAGAGACGCTATACTTGACCAAGTGTTGGTGAGACTGATAGCGCTTTCACCGTTACTCTCACCAAGCAGTTCAAGCAGTTTTGCTATTGCCCTATTGGCAATTTCGGAACAATGTTGTGAGGTAGGCAAAACGCCTCCTCACAATCTTCAATGGTTGCACGGGTTTCAAACTCAGTACCATCGTCACTTTGCAATTCAATTTCATTTTGAACACTACACAATTGTATAATATATAATATGATATAATATTTCGTCTTAAAAAATTTATTAAACTTTCACGCGAAGTATAAAACTCCATATCTTTTGTACCCTTTTTCGGAGCCATACTTTTGATTGTTTTTTGTATAATGCCTGATTATAATCTTAAGCAAATCAATTAAAGTTTTATATCTAAGCACTTTAATAACACAAGATATTATATGATCAGCTGATTTATTTATTTAAAGCTGTATTTAATGCAGCTTTATGTTTGTTCATTGTAGTTATTTTCGTAAACAATATCTGTTTATAGCACAACGTTTAAAAATGCAACGCAGCTTATCAGCAATAGTACAACAACAATTTGCAGCTACTAAGTCAAAAGAGAATAAAAGATAACCAAAAAAAATTGTCTGCTGTAATTTGTATATAGGTTGCAATTTGTGTATGTGTGTATGTTACACCTTACACGACAATAAGTACGGCTGTATAGAGCAAAGTGCGCTAGATAATTAGCACACGTGCTAGCATAACTTGCATAAAGACGAGGGTATGTACGGTTGTATAGGAAAAAGTGAGCTAACCTCAACCAGCATACACTTTTGTACTAATGCGCCTACAGCCAATGTACCATTATTTAAATTGGAATTATTTTATTTAAAAGAGATTTATTCAAGCACTTCAAATTCACACACATCAAACTTGGACGCAATGCCGTGCAAGAAATACTGATTTAATAACGCAGATTATGACTCACAGTTTGATTCCAGAGATGCGGCAGCAGACCAGCTCGCCACTATTTAACGCAATTTCCAGGTAGAACATATAACAATGTGCTTAGCTCCAATAAAAAACAGTCGGGTGATGAACTATATCCAAAAAGTCCCTGCTCGGGCGCCAAATGTTCCCGCAAATTGTAAGGTAAGGCCGGAACAGAAATCTCAGCAAAAAACACGACTGTTTTCTATGCCTTACAAAATCGGAAAGGAATTTTTATTTCTGTTGCCGGCAGTCGGCTTACTTCAAAAGTTGACAATAATGTTATATCGATGTCGATATTGCCTAAGCTACACATCGATTAAGCTTATTAATATAATACTAAGTAAATTTAATACTAAAATTTAGTTAGTATCAATATAACTTTACAATAGTTATAGCATTAAGCTATTTTATGCTTGAATTCTTACGTTAATTCATACAATTCAATTTAATTTCTTTTTTGTCTAATTATTTTACTTTAAATTTATAAATTGGCTGCATTAGGCGCCAACAAAAACATTTTCATGGAAACTTCGAACATTTGGAATCGTAATTGAAATTCGTTGATTAAAAAAATGTCTTTATTAATTGTGTGTATTTTTGAGAAGTAGTTATTTTCTTAATTTGGAAAGTGAGACACATTATTGCGCTCAAAGCCATAAATTTTATCATATAAATTGTGAATAAACTGTCCTTTACCTTAAAGTTCCACATTAAGATCGTTGAGATTCTTTATTGCCCAAATTAGTAAAGGCACATCCCTTTATATCCAAGAACAATTGTATTTCGCTTTATAAGCTGTATGCATACTCTTTTCAACATAGCACATCTACTAAGCCAGCGTACTTCGGTATTAAAAACCATGTCGCCGTATTCAGTTTCTAATTCTTTGAGGAATTGTTTAAATTCACGATGATTTAAGGCACACGACCTTATAAAATTGATTAGTTTAATTATTGGTACTGTGGCAAACTCAATCTTTCCGCACACAAATTTCCCTGGTGAATTATGCAATGTTTAACAAATATTTCCCTTCCTGTGACCTTCTTAATATCTTGAAATAGCCTTTCTGATACTCCTACCTCCATGCTTGACGATTGATCCTGCTCCATCTGTCGATATACCAATAAACTTTTTTAATAAAATTTAAAAATTTTCCATCACAGTCTTTAGTTCTTCGTACACGTTTTTGCCGTCTGTAGTGCCTTGCATTGCAATCTGTGAACACAATTCTTTGGTAATATTAAGTTTGGTGACAATACCACGTAAAGAAATGGCGGACGTAAAGTCGGGCGCGGACGACTTTAGGATACCCTGTACCACTAGCTTGTAATAAAGTCTGATTTCTGCACAAAAAACCAAAAACAGAAGAATTTTAAAGCAAACATTTTTTTTGACTGATCGTTCCTATGGGAGCTATATGATATAGTCAACCGATTTCAATAAAATTTGACACAGTGCCTAAATACCTTACAAAAGATATGAATGCCAAATTTATTTTAAATATCTTTACAAACAAACAAAACACATCGAATTTTGTATAAAAAACGTGTTTTTGGACCGATTGGTCCTATGGGAGCTATATGATCTAGTCAAACGATTTGGATTAAATTTAGTACAGTGCTTAGGAACTATAAAATACTCACGAATGTCAAATTTGGTCCCAATATCTTAACAAACAAACGAAACACAACAAATTTTGTTAAAAAATCGATTTTTGGAAGATCGGACCTATGGGAGCTATGTGATATAGTCAACCGATTTTGTTCAAATTTGGCACATTGCTTAAGTGGTCTACAAAATTTCCAAACACCAAATCTGGTTACGATATCTTTATTAAAAAACGAAATATAGCGAATTTTTCTTTAAAAAAGTTATTTTGGCCGATCGGTCCTATGGGAGCTATATGATATAGTCAACCGATTTCGATCAAATTTGGTAGAGTGATTGGGAACTATAAAAAACTTTCGAATACCAAATTTGGTTACGATATCTTTATAAACAAACGAATTATTCATCTAAAACGCTTTTTTTTTGGAGTCGTCTCAAACACCCTATGGGAGCTATATTATTTAACCCCGATATCAAAAAAATAAAATAAACTTGCCTCTATGGAATAATATGGGATCTAATGTGAAAGTTTGGTAACTCTAGCTCTTACCATCTCTGAGATCTAGGCGTTCACACGGACGGACAGACGGACGGACGGACAGGGACAGACGGACAGACGGACATGGGTATATCGACTTCTATTCACCCTGATCATATTTTAGGTAACTTTGGGATGTCTCCGACGTCTCCTCTATATGTTACATACATTTTCGGCTTGCACAAACTTAATATACCCTTGGACCATACGGTACAGGGTATAAATATGGCCACTTGTGCTGTATCGCTAATATCACAACTTTCGTCAAGTGCCAAAAAACAGTATTCGAATTTTTCAATGCGTTCACGAAGCGTTGTTGCTATGTTCTCGGACAAGTCTTCAATTCTTCTGGCAATGGTAAATCTTGATAAACTAATGTTTGAAATAGTATTTATTTTATCAGGAAATGCTACTTCTGCAGTCAGACATTCAATTAACATCTCTCAATACGCTAAGGGTTTCACTTTTTTTTGCCAGTATTTGACTGACAACAGCAATAGCAATAGTTGTTTTGCCAAGTTTTTCTCCATTCCATTAAACCTTTCTATCCGGAGTTGTCCTGTTAAGTTGTTTATTGTTGTTCATGTGTTGTATCGTAATGTCTTTTTATGGTTATATTAATTTAAAGTCGACACAGTCTCTGAGCATATAAAGCAGACAGCTTTATCTTTGACGAAAGTGAAAAAATAATCAAATTTCCACTTTCCTTGGAAATGTCTGTGCTCATTTGCAATCATTCGTTTTTTTGTTGGCTTTTCCTACATCCTATTATGGATTCAATACTTGAAAATAAAAGAAAATCTAGGAAAGCTTGTTTTTGAATAAAAAAACTCTAATATCATCTATTTGACAATAACAACAGCACGCCTTCACTTGTGTAGCGACAAAAGCGCCGCAATAAAATTAAGACTGCTCATACTCAAACTGTCCTTTAAACGCAATTTAAAATCCTTTTAAAACTTTAAATATTGCGAATTTAATTGAAGCAGCAGCAGCACAAAGGCAGAGAGATAGTGCACTATACAGAATAAACACAACACAACACTATGTCCAGTTTTTCAACTACATGTGCTAGTGCCAGTGTGTATGTAATACAGTGGTCGCCAAAATATACATACGCTTGGCGGCTAAACGGTTTAGCGCAGTCTTATAGTGAAGGCAATCTCAAATTTTGAGCAATTTTGTCAGTTTTTTGGAATTAATGGAAAAGAAACGGATTTTTCACGAGGTTCAGTTTTCGTTATGAGATCTTCATGTGTGCCAAGGCATTTTTTGGTAAAATGCATATAATAATTTGTTAAGTAGATGGGATAGCAACTCTTATTTCAACTTAAGGATTCTTGATATAACGATTTCATACACATTCATTAATTTGCATAAAGCATTACCAGAGAGAACTAAATACAAGAGGCGAAATAACACAAAAAGTTTTTTTTCCCGTTTTTTTTCTCGTGCGCCGAATAAAGTTGCTTGGTGCAAAAGCATATGCACGCACATGCAAACATTGTTGTAAAAGAACTTTATCTGGCGCACGACAATTTTAACATTTTTGCTAAAGAGCGAATTTTCGCCTCTTGTATTTAGTTCTCTCTGGCATTACCCAGAGTTATCGCAAATAATTAAAATTTTTGTCATTTTACTAACTCTTAGGCTTCAGCACATTTTTGCTATGCCCAAATAGTTAAGATATCGTACCCAAATTAAGCACTCTTCTTATTTTTTAAGGTTCCCAAGCAATGTACCAAATTTGAACAAAATTGGTTGAATATATCAGCTCCCATTAGGCTGATCTTGGCACTTTTGAGTTTTTTTATGAGTTTCAAGCACTGTACCAGAACGTTTTCACTCGTGACGTTCAGACATTTGTACGTTTTTTTATATTTTGCGCGATGGCGCAAAGACCAATAAAATGACACGATGAATCAAGTAATGAAAAAAAGATGGGTGAATTTCCTAGTAAAACCGATTTTAAAAATTACTTAGGTCAATTATTAATGCTGATAAGAACGGTTAAAGATGGAGTGTGACGGACGGACACAAATCAAACTTTTTTTTAGGTAAATGGCGTCAGGAATTAGAATAAGCAAATAATTCTCTCACAAGTCATCGACTTTTTCGGCTATTCAACAAAACGTATTGCATTGCGCGCGTGACGGACGGACACTCATGATATAAATACTGTGTTTTTACTGTATTGCTTCATTATGTACAACGGGAATATATAATAAATTGTAGCAACATTACTTAAATGAAAAATCTGAGAGCCGTACAAACTCATGTGTACAAAAATAACAATTTTCAGCAGCTTTACATTTATTCGTTGAATTTCCTCAAACTCATTTGATTCTTCAGCAATTCAAATAATATAAGGTACATGGGAAACACAGCATGTATGCGATGTGTTTGTGGAGCTGCATTTATATTTTGTCAGTGTTCTTCAAGATCCGCAGCATTAGCATCTGTTTCTTCTTTCGACAATTCTATTTGCACTTTCGGACATGATTCGCGTGCAAGCTCAACAAACTCTTGTGCTACGTTCAGCGAGCCTCCAAAGTGCACCTTTGACAGTACCTCCTATACTATCAACCACTCCTTTTCCGTTGCCGGAAACAAAAAAAGGCCACGACAACTTCACGCCAAAGTGATTTTCCAACAAATCGAGAGTTGCAAAAAGATACTTTTGCTTCAATTGGCTGGCTGCTCCATAGGAAAAGATAGTTATTTCGATGACTTTATCATACTGATGAGTCCTAAAAGGCGTTCTATGTATTTAAAAACACATATTTTACCACAAAATTTGACGAGATTCGGTCTATGGGCACTAACATTGTGACAAGGAAATTTTATATAACGGGTGATTTTTTGCTGGTATCTTTTTGGCAACTCTGTTTTTGACAGATCACGCGTGAATCGTGTCTTGTGTCATTGTCAAACTTGTTCAGTTTGGTCTATAATTTAACCATGAATCGACTCACGAATGAACAACGCTTGCAAATTATTGAATCTTACTATCAAAATTCATGCTCGGTTACGAAAGTGCATTGCGGACTTCTTCCAATTTATGGGCTGTTTGGCCGTCCTACTGCATTAGCTATTCGGAAACTTGGTACTAAATTTCGAATCGCATCTGGAGTGAAGACCAGCCAGAAGCATTGCAAGAGCTACCAATGCATCCCGAAAAAGTCACTATTTGGTGTGGATTATGGGCCGGTGGCATGATCGGGCCTTACTTCTTCAAAGGCGACAATGGCCGGAACGTTACTGTAAATGGCGACCGCTACCGTCTGATGATTGACGACTTTTTTTTACCCAAAATGAAAGAACTGGACATGCCTAACATGTAGTTTCAACAAGATGGTGCCACACGGCACGCGAAACAATAGCCCAGCTTAGAGCCGCCTTCGGTGAACAGCTTATCTTACATTTGGGGCCCTTCAATTGGCCGCCTAGATAGTGTGATTTAACGCCTTTGGATTATTTCTTGTGGGGCCATGTTAAGGCTCATGTCTACAGGGATAAACCAACAACGATTGACGCACTGGAAGCCAATATTGAAGCATTTATTCGGAAATACCGGTCGATATGTTGGAGAGAGTGTGCCAAAATTGGACCACACGTAGGAACCGTCTAAAGCGGAGCCGTGGCCAACATTTGCATGAAATCATCTTCAATCATTAAATTATATTGATCGTTCTATCGATTCTAATAAAGATTTCATCAATTTTTATACCTCTTAAAAAATCACTCTAGATATTACACATTTAGTGCCAAAAATTGCACAAGCAAACAACCAAAGCAAAGCACAGCTGACAGCGCTGCTTGCTTTGTAACCAAGTGGCAACGCTGCCTGCCTGCAAGTGTTGCAAAACATTGCTTTAAAGCTAATGTATGAAATAAATTAAATTATTAACAATATAACAACAACAATGTAAAAAAATGGTTATTCTCGAGCACACTGTCTGAAGGCATCATAATCCCAATCCCAAAGAAGGGAGACTTAAGCCAATGCAGTAACTACAGGGGGATCACATTGCTAAATACTACCCAAAAAGTTATAGCTGCAGTCATACTGAACAGAATCAGCGGCCCGTTAAATACAGTTCTGCGGCGCGAACAAAATGGATTCAGACCTAATAGATCCTGCATTGATCACATAAACTCACTCAGAATAATTGTAGAACAGTTTGTTTGGCGCCCCCGATTAAATTGGAATTATTTTATTTAAAAGAGATTTATTTAAGCACTTTAAATTCACACACATCAAACTTGGACGTAATGCCGTCCAAGAAATACTGATTTAATAACGCAGATTATGACTCACAGCTTGATCCCAGAGATGCTGCAGCAGACCAACTTGCCACTATTTAACGCAGTTTCCAGGTTGAATTGTACAATGTGCTCAGCTCCAATAAAGAGCACCAATAAGCCCTCAATAAGAAGTATTGGGCTTTGGTTAATTTTGCACCAAAATAATGAGCAACAGTCGGGTGATGAACTTTATCCAAAAAGTCCCTGCTCGGGCGCCAAATGTTTCCGCAATTCGTAGGGCTACGCTGGAACAGACATCTCAGCAAAAAACAAGACTGCAATGATCCACGCTCTCTTAGCGGGTGCGAACTCGCGAATGCCCTTCCCCTCGCTGGAAAATAAACTCCTAAATGTAGTGAAACAACGTCAGAAAAAATGTTTTTGTGGGCAATTTGTATACACTTTTTATAGCATTTAAGCTTACCAGGCTTGGACACAGTTCAAACAGATTTTGTTATAGCATCCAGCTATATATAGGGGTACAAAATCTATAGGCGTAGTGGGTTAGTTAGTGGGTGTTCACAAACAGGTTCAGGGCAGCCAAAGATATATATGCACCTGCATACAAGTGCAAATGTTTAAATTGTCGTTAAGACAAATCTGATATAAAATAAAACCCATTAAGCACAAGACAAAATTTTCTTTTCCAAGAATGGTTAAACTACTCACATTTGCAGATATTTTCCTTTAATTTTCAGCGTTTTCAAAGGCGAACTTTTAAATAAATTTTATATATATTTCTTATTTTTTAACCCCCGACGCAAAAAGAGGGTGTTATAAGTTTGACGTGTCTGTCTGTCTGTTTGTTTGTCTGTCTGTCTATGGCATCGTAGCTCCCGAACGCATGCAGTGATTTCAATTTAGTTTTTGTATTAAAGGTGAATTATGTGCGAGTGTTGTTAGACATGTTTGATGAAAATCGGTTGAGCCGTTTAAAAGTTGTGGGGAGTAAAAGTGGGGAGAAAAACATCAACTTTGTCCGATTGGCTTAAAATTTGGTCCTATTGTAGCTGACGACGCCACTGATTCTAATCTGAGGTTATTTTTGCTCTATCTCTTCGCGTTTAGAAGTAATGGCCATTTGAAGTTAAAAACATAAACTTTGTCCGATTGGCTTAAAATTTGGTCCTATTGAAGCTGACGATGCCACTGATTCGAATCTGAGGTTATTTTTAACCCCCGACGCAAAAAGAGGGGTGTTATAAGTTTGACGTGTCAGTCTGTTTGTCTGTCTGTCTGTCTGTCTATGGCATCGTAGCTCCCGAACGCATGCAGTGATTTAAATTTAGTTTTTTTTGTATTAAAGGTGAATTATGTGCGAGTGTTGTTAGACATGTTTGATGAAAATCGGTTGAGCCGTTTAAAAGTTGTGGGGAGTGAAAGTGGGGAGAATGCGTAAAAAAAGCAATCGAGCTTGACCTTAAATGTAATCTATACCTTAACAAGAATCTAAATTATAGTAAGTATATTATAATATACTAAAGTCTAACTTAACCTAGCCTACCTATAAAAAGTATGAAATAAAAAATTAAATTAAAAATTTAAAAAACCCCGAACTTAAGTAATTTTCATTTAAAAAGTAAAAAATAATAAAAGAAACTTAATGTTAAAGTACCTAAGAATCTATTAATAATTCTAAAAAAATACGTCGCAATGGGGGACCGCTTCTAAACTAACAATTTAAATACAAATAGTCTAATTAAGCAACAAAGATTAACTAAAAAACCAAATTTAGAAAATACCTTAAAACTTTCATAGAATTACTTCAAAAAATTTGCATGTAAGATACGACCGTCAACGACGTCTGCCCTCGCGTGTCCCCCAACGCGACGTATTTTTTTAGAATTATTAATAGATTCTTAGGTACTTTAACATTAAGTTTCTTTTATTATTTTTTACTTTTTAAATGAAAATTACTTAAGTTCGGGGGTTTTTTAAATTTTAATTTAATTTTTATATGTATATATTATTTTTTTTGTTACTTCACAATTTTTGTTCTTTATTACACAATTCGTGTTCTTTAAAATTATTATTTTTTTAGCTTTTTTTAAAACCACTTAAAAAAAAAGACTTAAATAGCACAACTTTACTACTCGGCGGATAAAATGAAAAAAGACTATCTCACGAGGCTGAGGCCTGAGTTGGGTCAACGCTGCAGTAACTTCCGTTCTTTGACAATGTCATTATTTAATACTGCAGTTTAATAGGAAAACCAAAAAGACTAAACTAAAACTTATGGTAGTTTTAATTATAGCAAACAAAATGGGCATAGTATTAGGATATACAATATGAAAGTAAACGGCTAAATGGATCGTAACTTGGCTATTGTTAC
>JBAMAX010004481.1:0-73610 GCA_037043745.1 Chymomyza amoena | reverse complement strand
CAGAGTGGTGCAACACATCTTAGACTCCTTCGAGCATCGTCGCTACTGCATGGCAGCATTTGTGGATGTCAAGCAGGCTTTTGACAGAGTGTGGCACGAAGGGTTACTACAAAAACTTAAATCTGCTCTTCCTGCTCCCTATTATGAAATCATAAAATCATTTCTTGACAATCGCTCCTTCAAAGTTATGGTGAAAGGTGAACTCTCGGAACGACGAGCTTACAACGGCAACATAAGAACTTCGTCTTCCTCCAGCGTTCAAATGGCTATTGATGCCTTGCAGAACCAGTTGGACATTAATGCAAATTGGGCAAAGCGCTGGAACATCCAGCTAAACGGTGACGAATCTCCGATTTATTTTCGTTAAGGAAAGACCCTCCTTAAATGGAGAGATTATTGAGTGGCAGACATAGCAAGCGATCCCTAGATAATAAAAGTATTCTCCATAAGAGTATAATAATGCAAACTTGGTATTATGGCACTCAAGTCTGGTGATGTTCCAAGGTCCAATATGAACAAAAATATCAAACTTTGCAAAACCTTGCGCAAAATTGCTGATACCCCGTGATATATCTGGATTCGCAACCTTTACAAGGATCTAGGCAATCTATTTCTGGGTGATATATTAAATAAACTAAGCGACCGTTAAGCTGGTTGCCTTAGAACCCATTCTATTGCACTTGCATGTGTCCTGGCCTGTCATAGACCAAGAAATCGCCAGAAACGACTTGACCCACATGATCTCAGCAGGCGTGTTTTATGATAGCAACTATTTTATTTTTGTAAATCTATGAAATGAAATGCTTTACGTTTATGATCGCATAACTCTGAGACGGCTGGACGAATTAGCCAAATTTTTCGTTTTTAATAGTTTGTTGAAAAAATAAAAGTTTTGGTTAATTTGTAAGGAGGGCTCTGCCACACCTAACATTTTTTTATATTTCAACAAATTTTTTTTAATTTTTTTTTTGTGAACATTGTCAAATTAACTAAAGTTAATGTTTTACGTGTTACGGGTGTTCTCATGAACGCGTTGAAGAATTTCAAATCTGATTCTTGCGTGTATTAGAAGTTGTCAATGCGGATGTTTTCAGCTTATTGCGATATGATTGTGGGGATTGGTTCATGAGATACACGTATTTTTGTGAATATCGCGAATATAGCATAGTAGAAAATTGTTCAACAACGGGGGCATGAATTTGTTAGAGATGCGAGCTCTCTTAAGAATACTTAAGTTCGTCCATACGGCTTTTTAGAGAGTCATGAAGTCAACTAATCCAAAAATTTAATGATTGTCCAGATAAGCTAACAAGAGAATCATACGATGTTTATACACTTTAAGACTATTCAAAAAGTTTGGCCAAGACAACGCCTGCCGGGCCCACTATAGTGTATATGATTTCTTTTATATAAATGTTGGATTATAATCTTGAGACCTATCGGTTGTTTGCGAATAAAATAATTATGCGAAAAACAAGAATCTAATTATGAAAATTTAAAGTTAGTTATTTATAGATATTATTATTATTTTTCTTTCTTCAATTATTATGTTGCTAATTAAATTATTTGTGGCGAGTGAAATAAATTCGTAATAGCAGGAAAAGTTTAATTTTTAATATTTCTAGTTATTAAATTTTATCAATTTAAAAATAGTTATTTATGAATAATGCTATTATTTTCTTAAATTCAAAAGTATAAAGCATGCGCAACTCAAAAGGATTTTTTGATTTAAAAAATAATTTCTGCGATTATGTTAAGCCTTGCGAAATAAAAATTTACATTCTCAATTTATTAAAAAAAAATTATTATTATAATAAAAAAATTTAAATATTTCAAAATTTTCTTTGTACTATACGCAGACTTTTACGAGTTAGCTATGAAAAGTTATTTTAACGGCTATGCTAGGCATTGCCAAATAAAAATGTATATTCCCAATTAATTAAAAAATATATTAATACAAAAAATTAATTTCCATATTTTTTGCGTGCTGTACGCAGACTTTTGCGAGCAAGTGTAAAGCCGTTTAAAGTCGTGCTTGAAACTAAAATTCTTATCGATGGTCTTATGACTGACATTTATAATAATTAAGTACAAACAAAGCAATAAAATGGCGCACCTTGATAAAAATATTGCCTACTTTTTGGGGACTATGAAACTATTATGAAAAATCATTTATTTAGAAAAGATATTAAGAAAATCCTATAATCCTTATTTATTAATGGATTTGTATATTTTGCAGAGATTCTGACAGCGATAATAACATATACAGTAACATATAACAGTGGCTTTAAACTCACAATGAAGTTTAACACGTCAATTGTTGCGCTTGTAGTTCACAACTTATTCAAGCGGGAATAGAATAAAACATTCACCTTTGTTTTGAATAAGTTATTCACACTTTATGACACGAAATATCAAAATTAAATTTTATTTTTGCTTAAGATTAGGCACTAGAAATTAAACATTAATGTCTGGTGGTTACTACGCATTGCCTCAGGGTTCATGGTCTTGCGCACGCTTTCCGAAAAACACATGTCGAGCACTCCATCTGCCTCGTCTAAAGACGAGATTACGTTCGACAATTACGGAAGTTTTTAGGATTTCGTCAATTTTTTTTTTTTTGTATATTAGAAGTGCCTAGTCTTGGTCCCACTACTCCGCATCATATTCGATCGTTTATTGAATTTCGTTACTTCATACAACTTCCAACCATACCAACAGCCACAAATACGTAGTTCCTTAAAAATTCGCCCGCCATATTTTCTTCTGGGAATGTGGCCGAAAACACTAAAGTGTGGTGCTCACTACGCATTGTCTCAGGATTCATGGTCTTGCGCACGCTTTCCGAAAAACACATGTCGAGCACTCGATCTGCCTCGTCTAAAGACGAGATTACGTTCGACAACGTCAAGCAGACGTCCAGGACCCTAATTGCGGAAGTTTTTAGGATTTCGTAAATTTTTTTTTTGTTAGAAGTGCCTAGTCTTGGTCCCACTGCTCCGCATCATATTCGATCGTTTATTGAATTTCGTTACTTCATACAACTTCCAACCATATCAACAGCCACAAATACGTAGCTCCTTAAAAATTCGCCCGCCATATTTTCTTCTGGGAATGTGGCCGAAAACATTAAAGTGTGGTGCTCACTACGCATTGTCTCAGGGTTCATGGTCTTGCGCACGCTTTCCGAAAAACACATGTCGAGCACTACATCTGCCTCGTCTAAAGACGAGATTACGTTCGACAATTACGAAAGTTTTTAGGATTTCGTGAATTTTTTTTTTGTATATTAGAAGTGCCTAGTCTTGGTCCCACTGCTCCGCATCATATTCGATCGTTTATTGAATTTCGTTACTTCATACAACTTCCAACCATACCAACAGCCACAAATACGTAGTTCCTTAAAAATTCGCCCGCCATATTTTCTTCTGGGAATGTGGCCGAAAACACTAAAGTGTGGTGCTCACTACGCATTGTCTCAGGATTCATGGTCTTGCGCACGCTTTCCGAAAAACACATGTCAAGCACTCGATCTGCCTCGTCTAAAGACGAGATTACGTTCGACAACGTCAAGCAGACGTCCAGGACCCTAATTGCGGAAGTTTTTAGGATTTCGTAAATTTTTTTTTTTGCTAGAAGTGCCTAGTCTTGGTCCCACTGCTCCGCATCATATTCGATCGTTTATTGAATTTCGTTACTTCATACAACTTCCAACCATATCAACAGCCACAAATACGTAGCTCCTTAAAAATTCGCCCGCCATATTTTCTTCTGGGAATGTGGCCGAAAACATTAGAGTGTGGTGCTCACTACGCATTGTCTCAGGGTTCATGGTCTTGCGCACGCTTTCCGAAAAACACATGTCGAGCACTCCATCTGCCTCGTCTAAAGACGAGATTACGTTCGACAATTACGGAAGTTTTTAGGATTTCGTCAATTTTTTTTTTTGTATATTAGAAGTGCCTAGTCTTGGTCCCACTGCTCCGCATCATATTCGATCGTTTATTGAATTTCGTTACTTCATACAACTTCCAACCATACCAACAGCCACAAATACGTAGTTCCTTAAAAATTCGCCCGCAATATTTTCTTCTGGGAATGTGGCCGAAAACATTAAAGTGTGGTGCTCACTACGCATTGTCTCATGATTCATGGTCTTGCGCACGCTTTCCGAAAAACACATGTCGAGCACTCGATCTGCCTCGTCTAGTAAAAAGTCAAGCAGGCATCCAGGAGTTGGGATTAGAACGTGACACCCTTTAAGTATTTCATCACTCTGATGTTTCACCGAAGTGCCTCCGTACAAAACGCTTATCTTCAGATAAGAATTAAACCAACTACATAATCAAACTTTTCATCCAAAATGGAACTCAATATGGGCAGCAAAAATGCAACAGTTTTTCCAGAGCCAGTCTGGGCACATGCCATCAAATCACGTCGTGCATCAATAATGGGAATAGATCCTTTCTGAATTCGAGTTGGAACGGTGTAGCCAGACTTTTTTTACATTCTCCACAATTATGCCACGTAGGCCTGCTTGTCGAAAGCAGGGATGGGCGGAGGAACGTTTTCGCCAATAACCTTCACATCAATTTGGTCATGTTTCGAAAAATGAATGCCGGTAGATATGTACGCCGGTACTAAAAATTTCCTTTAAGCAGGGAATTTATTTTTAATTTAGTATCAAGCCGTTTTTAGTTACCAAGGTACTAATAATTTATGATAGGGGCAAATAATTATAAGTCCTCAAAATTAAAAAAAAATTAACAAAGTCATTCTTTTTTTCTCCATAAGGATTCCTCACAAAGAGTTGGGGCACTGCGACCAAAAGGTCTTTTGTACCATTACCTTAAGTTAAAGCAAAAGACTTTCCGCTTTCCGCATGAATAGCAGTGAGTCTTTTGTTGGTATTGACCTAAGATGGAAGGGACTAATCCGTTCCTTTTCCATGTGACAGGCTCTGTCCCATACCAGCGCTGGGCAGCCACAAAGAATATGTTTGGTGGTTTCAGACAGAGCCTGCACTCTGAAGACAAGCACTTTTACTTGACGAAGCCCCGGAAGGGAGAACCAGTATCTCCTATGATCTCCTGCAGCCTTGTCTTGATTGTGGACCAACCAATACTACAAAACGGCGCAGAAAATGTAGTCAGGGTGGAGGCACCCTGTCTTGCTAGATTGTTAGCGATAATGTTACCATCCACTCCTGAGTGTCCAGGTATCCAACATAGCACGACTTTGTTTCGGGCGAACTGATTATGTCATTCTTTAACTATCCTGGAGGAGATGCTTCTAGATGATAATGTCCTAAAAGCAGCTTGGCTATCTGAGTAAATACAGATGTTTGCTCCCCTAGTTCCCTTGTGAAGGATACTAAGGGCGCAGATCTTTATGGCATGAATCTCCGCGTGAAAGACGCTGGGCCAGATGCCCATTGCAATAGAGATTCTGGTGTTGGGTTCAACGATTCCAACAACCATACCTTGCTCAGTTTTGGACCCATCCGTAAACCATTGTTGCCACCGGAGGATTCCACAGGGGCTGCCATCAGCCCGTGTCCCGTCTTGGGAGAAGGGATCATAAGATCTGCTCTAGAGCAGATCGATAGCACAAAAATTTTTTTTTAAATGCTTAAATATACAAAATATTTTTTTTATATTTATTTATTATAGTAAAGGCTTTAAGTAAACTTAATAGAATAATAGCTTTATCAAATATAGTTTTTTATATGGGTAGTATAAACTGAAAAACTTTTTTTTTTTTTATAATTCAGAAGAAATATTAAGAATATGAGAAAATGAAGATAATAATAATGGACTATTTTTCAAGAGCTAGCAAATAAATTATTTTTAAATTCTTAAATAGAAAATATTTTTATTTTAGTTTATTGATTTACTATAGTAAGGGCTTAAGTAAACTTTAAACTTATTAAGCAGATAGCTTTATCTGGAAGGAGGAATTTTTTATATAGTACCATCGGAATATTAATTTTTTTATGTACAATCAACCAGTATTAGTTTATGATCCAATATTGAGTATTAATAAAACATAATATTAGTACGAAATTTAGGAATCTGAAAAAACAAATTTCGAAATTGTTATTTTGTATTATAATATATTTTTAGTAACTTACTATGAATACAACTATATGTTAAAGTTTTATTTAATAATGTTTCTTATATAGAAAGTAAATAAAGTAAAGCTATGTTAAAGTTTTATTTAATAGTGTGTCTTATATATAGATAGTAAATAATGCCCAGCTATTAGAATTAAAAACATATATGTCCCTTCTTTTTTATAAAAATACTTATATGCTAGCTTGTGGACTTGATTGAAAACTCATATAAAAGATGTCATTGATTTTTCTCAAGACAATGTCCTTAAAACCTGTCTTTCCTTCAATTCCTTTAATCATTAACAAGCTCTCACTACACTTGTTAAAGATATTCGATTTCTTGGGTGGAAAATGGGCGCAGACTAAACCACTGGCTTACATTTGCCTACTCATTGTCTTAATATGAAATCTGTCTACGTCACTGGCATCGATGGATGAGAGAGGGGTCTGCCCCCCCTCCTTTGTCCGTCACGGCAATAATTGCAAACATATGTATTCCTCTTACGAATCTAAACAATAGAGTTGCCACTCATTATGTGCTTTTAATACAATAAGAATTGACTTTCTACCACTGCACAGTGGTTGGAATATAATTTTTTTGGCATTAATTCGCAAAATATATATAAGTGCAGGAAATGGAATGTGAATAACATAAAAAGTAGTGCATAAAAAATGATTTATCTTAGATAATTATTTTTATATATATATACCATATATCAATAATTTTTCCTATAATTGAATAATTTTTTTATAGATTTTAAAATTTTATTTTTTGATGATTTTGTTTGTCAGCAAACAAGCCTTGTTAATTTTTCAGCTTGTATATTTGTTTATCGAGTTTTCGGTACTATTTTAAAAATTACATATTTTATGTATATTTTTTATAAATATTTTTGAAATATATTTAACCCTCTAAAGCCCAATAATGCCTCAAGGCACTTATTGCATTTTAACATATAGTTATAATAAGTTACATTTAGTGTGTAGTGATTTACTTTTATATCAATATTGGACTACAATATAACCTATTGAATTTATCGGTTGATTGTCAATAAAATAAATATTCGAAGAAAAAAAAAAACAAATAATTAAAAAAGTACAAGCGTTTACATAATTATAATTTTTTTGTTAGTTTCTAATAAATAAACTAAAATGCTTAAAAGAGTTAAAAGCTCTTCAAAGCTTTTAAAATTAATTTTTTTTAGAAATTTGTCAACAAAAATTGTTTTTTAAAATACCATACCAAAAATAAAAACAGAATTTTTTGATACTTTAAAATCTGTTATAAATTAAAGAAATCAAAGTCTAAAAATTTCAATAGTTATTTTTTAACCTAAATCCTTGTGGACCTTTTTCAGATTTTCTCAACTAACAATTCTTTATAATTGTTAAATTATTTTTTGAGCTACTTATTTTGAACTTAAATGCGTGAGAACCCTTTTCAAATTTATTTTTAAACTTACAAGCAAATAAACAATCCTAAATAATTGTAAATGTAATTTTTGATTTTATTTATCTATGTATTTATTTATTTATTTTTTTATTTATTAATTTACTTATTTATTTTTTATTTATTTATTAAATTAATGAAAACAGAATCTGTTAATCCTACACCCTGGATTATATATATATATATTTATATATTGTGCGCTTACCCGACTTGTCTAGCGTATAGATTCTTCCCAAGAAGCCGTTCCTGCGTTTCACTTACAAATTCGACCATTTAATATATTTTTAAAATCTTTCATAACTTATTTAAATACAATAAAAAATGATATAAAAGCACGATAACTCAGCAGCTGTTCCGATAAATGCATGGCGATAACAATTTCCATAGATGCAGCCCTGCACAGGTACAAGGCATTCTTACTCACAAATACAAACACGCAACTACGAACGGTTTTTTGACACGTGTTGTGCACATTTCTTCGTGCGGAAACAAATTACAAAAACCATCTTGCAAATATAAATCAACTACGAACAACGTTGCAGTAAACTATAATGGCTGAACTGGAAGTGGAACACGTTGAAACAAAAGCACTGTCAACGGTCGCACGGAATATTATCTCAAATGGAAAGGGTATACTTGGGAGTCGGTTGAAAATCTCGATTGACCAGATTTGACAGCTGCCTTTGAAGAATCGCTAAAAATCAATAAAAAGGAATCAAATGAAAACGACGAACAAAAAAAAACTCAAGGGCTTTGATCGTGGCTTGGAGCCATCCAAAATACTAGAATTGGACGACTCATCAGGACAACGCATGTTTCTTATAGAATGGAAAGGCAGTAGTCATGCCGACTATGTGCCTGCCAAAGTGGCCAACGTTAGATGCCCACTACTTGTCATACATTTCTATGAGGAGCGTCTCTTGCACTGGATCCTTGACTATGGCAACAGTAGCTCACCCAACAGCAGTGGTCGTAGTAGCCCAACTAGCGGTTTTAGCACTCCCAATAGTTCTAGATATGGAACTGTGGCAAGTCTTGCCAATGTGGCAGTATCAGTGACGACAATTAAAAGCCGGCTGCATCATCCACCAAGATAAAGGCGAAACTGTTTAATGATTGATACGAGTTGGACGAGGTTGAGCTGGCTCGAACTGAATGCACCGGCCAAACAGTGAGAACTAACTCTAGCTTAGAATAAAGCAGGTGTTTTTGGGTTTATATTATTTTTTTTCTTCCAAAGTTGAAATATTGGTCCAAATATAGTGGTAAAGGTAAACGGAAGTATTGTTAAAACTAGAAAAGATATAAAGTCATACTTTTCTCTATTATATTTAAATTTCATTTACCTTTTTATAGAAATCAAGGAAAATAATTGGATGCAAAAAACAACCTTAAACATGAACTTTTATTCCAAAAAAAATTTTTTTTTTATAGTTAACAATGTAGCTGTAGCAACTAAACTTTTCTTCCGAATTAAATAACATTTTAATATTCTTGATCCTTGGGAAATTCTAAATCAGATACATGTATTGATTTTATGAAAAGCTAACATCAAAATTTCTGATTTTTGCAACCCTTTTGCGACTATCGTGCCACTGTGCGACGATGCATGAGGTCTTCACGCTAATTATTTTAATGTGTATGGGGTCTGTATCACTCTCGGATTTTTTGGCTCTCACTTAAATTGGGGAACCCGCCTCCAACATTACTCTACCTGTAATTATTTTACCATGCGTACAATATAGCAAGACAGATAAAAAATAATTTTCATCCACCCTTATGCTTTCTCGCTCTCGCTTCAGTAGCCAAAGGGATGCTTTCTCTTGCTCAGATGAACGCATTTTCTTATGGCTCTCTATTTTTCGCTTTTGTCCTCACTAGTATTATTACACTATGGAAACAACTTTGCAAATTAACGAAGTCTGCGTGTTCTAAAAATAGAACCAACATTACGTCACACTGTGGCAGAGCAACATTAAGATATTTCCATTGGTCTCTGTTGCAGCATGTTCCGTGTCCAATCGTTCAATCCCTATTAATTTTTAATTTCAATGTAGTGCCTTGCGTTTTATTTATTATATAATACATAGTACATTTCAATAACAAACTTATATGTACTATATAATAATACGTACTATGTAATATGTAAGGCAGCTTCACAGCATTCACTCCTGCAAACGGTAGCAGTCGGAGGCACTTTTCCCGTTGTCACCTTCAGCGGTTATTACCAATGATTGCTGGAAAAGGCGATTTGGCTGATCGCCATATTTAACAGTGCCACTGGTTTGTATGAGGTGCGTCGTTTGACTTGCAACAGCAGAGTCTATTATGGGCTGTGCATCCAAAGTACTTAGCTGATGTGTAGATGCAGGCAGTACCTGAAAATAACGTCCAATCATTTCGCGTCCTGTAGCGCCATTGCCATTCCAGCTGAAGACGGCATTGTCGATGTAAAGGCGGTCAATTTGCTGTAAAAATGCATAAATTCATTACGAGATATTTTGCAATTGCCAGAAACTTACATGACGCCGATTGTCGAACGTATCGTAGTACATTCGGGTAAAATCCTCAGCTGTGCGTTCGCAAGCCTCTACCTTAGCCTTTAATTCCTGTATGATTAGTTACATTTTAGTATTTGATAGTTGCCCATTAATTTGTATTACTTACGCTGTTCATATTTTTTATTTAGTAAACCAACCGGTACGCTAAAATGTGGAACTAGACTGGTAGTTCATGAGCTTGACTTAATACCGATTCGGTTCCAAGAACTAGTGATTATACAATACTAAAATCGATAATCAATTTAGCGAAACAAATAGTGGAAAACTTATCGATTTAAAAGAATCTATAACAAACTGACAACATTATTCAAAAACAGGAATATAAAAAAATATATTAAATGAATAAATTATTCATGAAACAAATTAATTTGATTGCTAAATAAGGTTTTCAAATAAAATGATACCTATTGTGAGGAGGTATTTTGCACAAAGAAAGGATTTTGGATAGCGAGCGAGTATGAGTTTGTTAGATGGGAAAGCAATTTATTTAATATTACTTATTTTTTTCAAAAAACGAATCGAATTCCCCATTTTTCATTTTTATTCTAGCACATCCGTAGGCAGGGATGGCGTTCCCAAAAAACATTTATCTTTTCTTAGCAAAACCCGTACCATCTGATATTTTATTGTCAACATTTTTGGTATTTAAACTTCATTGACGCAACGGTTGTATGCCCTACAAAACAAGTAGATTAATAAAAATCTCTGGACTAGGTATCTGAAATGGGGGCCTTTTTTTAAACGAAGCTTTGCCGGTTTATACACGGTACCCAGGAACCGGTGGGAAGTGTATCGGCCCCTCTTGCAACTCTAGTTTGAATCGCTACAGTAATTAAACCGGAACCCTGAAAAAATTTTATAGCGATGTTGTGGTATCAGTGATCCCTTCCCACAAATGCTCAAGTCAAGTATAAGTTGATAAATCTTTATTATATTTAACAGACCATCCCGAGGCTTCACCGGTTCCCATTGCGGGACGACACACGAGTGTACCTGGTAATTATTTTCGATCTGCACGGCAATAAGAAACGACAGCATGACAATACAAACAGACCTTCCCAGCTTCACTGGTTCCTAGTTTAGGACTACGCGAGTGTACTGGCTTGGTCTACTTTTAACAATTTGCACGGCAACAACCAACATCAGACGGCTACTTAGGCCAACAGCATTACACATTTACAACATGAAGAGCAGACCTTCTCGAAGCTTCACCGGTTCCCATTACGGGACGAAGCTCGTGTACTTGTTTTAGGTCCAATCCAAAAATGTATAGCTAAATCGACATTGCAAACATGTCTTTGTAGCAATCTGCACGGCAGCAACCGACATCAGACTTCTGCAGCAGAATGTGATGGTCGTGCCGCTAAACGTGTTGCCACATCCGTTTATTTGCCGTCTATTTGTTTCAGTCCTAGCCACACTTTGGCTTACATTTTGGCGCCTTACGCTTGCACGACTTCTTTTTTGGCATCGCGCATTTAGGTTTACATGTGGGCTTCTTTTTTTGGCACTTGGGTTTTTTGGCGCAACTCTTCCGCTTCTTTGCGCAACTACGCTTCTTTGGCGCACAGCTCTTCTTTCGTTTCTTTTTTGGACGACATGCGTCAGTTTCGCCAGTTGCCAAAAATGCATTGGGGCCAGAGTTGGGAGAGTTGCCTGCTTTCTTGGAATCGCAATTCATTTCCACGTGTGTGCTGTCCATGAGTCTAAGGGTCCGTCCGAAATGGTATGTGCCCTATACCCAGAAGAAACAATTTTTAAATCTAAAAATATACTTTGCCATATCTGTGCAACTTACGGGAGCATACAAATTGTATTGACTATTGCTCATATTGTCCCAATGACTGACAGCATTTTGAACAAGTGTCGCGCTGTTAAACCTATCTCCAAAGCGAACACTATAGTCCCGCAAAAAATTAGATATATACACATCCTCTATAGTGTTGCTATCGGTCTCCGTTTCCATGTCGCCGCTGTCATCAATTACCATTTTCGTTGGTCTTTCCGGTGGTGCCTCCTCGGACATAACTATAGAAACAAATTTTAAAGAAAATGTAAATGTAAAGAACGAAAAATTTACTTTTGTTTATGCGTTTTGTTTCCGTGTCAGACATAACTATTGAATTTGAATTTTGAAAAAAAATATATGTATAATACAAAAAAAAAATTATAAATAAACACAATATTAATTTAAACTTGTTTGTAGTCTTATGAACGTGTGTAAATCGAGAGCACTTGTTAACAACTAAATTTATGAGACTATATAAACTATGTGGCAAATGTTTGAAATGTGAAGTTTCAAATCTTCGCCTACTTAATATTTACTAAATGTTCTTTTCGTAGACCAACTTTATTATTTTCTGCCAAAATTTACATGATGCATTGGCAGACCAAATATGGCCAGTAAAGAAAAACTTACTTTTTTGTGGGCTCTTGTTTCCCATGCCAGACATCACTATTTAATTTAAGTTTTACAAAAAAATTAAAAAAAATAAATAAATAAAACACAATATTAATTTGAACTATGTAGTTTGTAAACTGTGTGTTCACCGAAAGGTTTTGTTAACAACTAAATTTATGAGAATATCTAATCAATCGAATCTACGCCAACTTAATCGTACTTTTTGTACGCTCGACTTTAACGGAGGCCTACTTTATTATTACATATTTTCTGGCAATATTAAGAAGGTGCACTGGCAGACCAAATGCTCTAAGAGTATTACTTTAAAGTGACAGGCAACCAACATCATTCTCGCCGTGTCTGTCTTTCTGTGCAGCCTGACCGCACCCGGTCACAAAAGTGCCGACCACGTCTCTGGGATTTTGCACGTGGTTAGTCGTCCTCATTATACCGTTATGCGCGTCCGAGTGACTTTTGACTTTGCGTCTGCCAGGCGGCTTTTTGCTCATTTCTGCTTCTTTTCTCCGACAACAGCAGCGGTCAGAAAAATAGCAGCTTTGGTAAAAGTCATAAAGCCTCAACAATTGCAACATGCAAATAGAGTTAATAAACTTTACAAAGCGAATGCTCGGCTCCGTACCATCTACATGGAGAGTACTAGTTCTCATACAGCGCGACATGGTCAATAAAACGCTGGATGATGATGATATTATGAAATGAGGAAACCATTTTACTGCTGTTAGTATTTAATTACATTTTGTGTTAGTTTGTATATATATATGTATATATGTAATGTACATATAATTTTTCTTTTATTATTTTTGTGTTGTTACTTAACTGCTTTGTGGTAGCATCACGCAGGCGGCATGCTGCAAAAAAGTAGGCCGCACGCTGCTGCAGTAAACGTTGGCTACGGGCCGCGCCGTGGCATCATCTCGATCTGGTACCACAGCAGGAACACTCATGAGGACAAACGTGCAGTTTAATAAGGATCACCGCGGAGAATATTATCGGCACCCGCCAACAAAGATGCACCAACATGGGACCTTATTAGCAGGAGGAACCATCTCAAGCCAGTTGCGGCTGGCGATCTCCAAATCCGCAATGAATACTGTATTCTTTGCAGACAGGTAAAAATATCAGCCATACGCGACAAGAGAGATTTACTGGATAGCCTTGCAGCAAACGCAGAAAGCGCAGCCGGTGAAAATAACATGCGCTCGCTATACCAGATAATAAATCAGCTGACTGGAAGCTACCGTAGGCAAACCCAACTGATTAAGGATTCTAATGATAACCTTCTAACGAATGATGATGCACAAATCCAAAGATGGCGACCACACTTCATGGAGATAAGCTGTAATGAACCAGGAAGCAGAAACCATGAGGATTACAGAGACGTCGCGCCCTTAGGATATACCACCCACACACCCGACATTGAGAGAAATTGGTAACGCAATTAGAAAACTAAGACGCAACAAAGCAGCCGGAAGCGACGGCATACCTGCCGAACTGCTACAGTTGGAAACGCAGCTTGATGCCGAAACGTTGCACCAACATTTCACACGCATTTGGGAGACTGAGTGTGAGCCCTCATCTTGGAAAGCAGACATAATCATCAAGCTACCAAAGAAAGGGGACCTTACTGACTGCAACAACTGGCGTGGAATAACGCTGCTTACACTAGTTACAATATATAAGCAACCTTATGAAAAAAAATATAGAGCCAACAATTCGTGATGAACAGGCAGGATTCAGACCATACAGGACCATACCAAACAAGCTGTGAAGTGGCGCTCACCACTGTACCTCCTATTCATCGACTTCAACAAGGCCTTCGATTCAGTAGACAGAGCAGCGATATGGCGGGCATTGGTGAGGAAAAGAGTGCCAGTCAACAACGTATCGATAGTAAAAGACTTGGCGGTACTACACAACGGGAAAATTAGTGCACCTTTCCAAACAAATATCGGTGTCAGGCCAGGATGCCCCCTATCACGACTATTATTCAATGTAGTAGTTGACGAGGTTATGAGAGAGGTATGCAGGTCTAGGCGTGGGATAAAGTGGAGTCTAACCCGTCGACAAATGTCTCATCTCTCATAAACTTAGTGATATGCAAACCAAAGCAAATGATCGAGATCCTTGCCAGCAAAGTTGGACTCTCCATAAACGCTTCCAAAACCACAACGATGCGCCTCAAGCACACCAAGCAATGTAGCATAACCATCTGCGGGAACATACCTTAGGACCACAATTTCCACTAGTGGTGGGGTGGAAAGTACCAGGCGAACAGAAGCCCACAGCAAGTAACCGAACAAAATTTTAAAAATTAAAAATTCAAATTCTTAACTGACCGTTGAATTCATATTTCTTCAAAATTTTAAAGTTTTCCTTTGATTTTTGGCTAATTTAAACAGTTTTTGCTGTCATTTCGGGTTCAAAGTACCAGGTGAACAGAAACCCACAGCAAGTAACCGAACAAAATTTTAAAATTTAAAAATTCAAATTCTGAACTGAACGTTGAATTCAAATTTTGGCAAAATTTAAAAGTTTTCCGTAGATTTCTGGCCAATTTGAAACTATTTTATGTGCCATTTCGGGTTCAAAGTACCAGGCGAACAGAAGCCCACAGCAAGTTAACGAACAAAATTTTTAAATTTAAAAATTCAAATTCTGAACTGACCGTTGAATTCAAATTTTGGCAAAATTTTAAAGTTTTCCGTTCATTTCTGGCCAATTTGAAACTATTTTATGTACCATTTCGGGTTCAAAGTACCAGGCGAACAGGAGCCCACAGCAAGTTAACGAACAACATTTTTAAATTTATAAATTCAAATTCTTAAATGACCGTTGAATTCAAATTTCTGCAAAATTTTCAAGTTTTCCTTTGATTTCTGGCTAATTTAAACTGTTTTTGCTGTCATTTCGGGTTCAAAGTACCAGGTGAACAGAAGCCCACGGCAAGTAACCGAACAAAATTTTAAAATTTATAAATTCAAATTCTTAAATGACCGTTGAATTCAAATTTCTTCAAAATTTTAACGTTTTCCTTTGATTTCTGGCTAATTTAAACTGTTTTTTTTAGCTGTCATTTCGGGTTCAAAGTACCAGGTGTACAGAAGCCCACAGCAAGTAACCAAAAAAATTTTAAAATTTATAAATTCAAATTCTTAACTGACCGTTGAATTCAAATTTCTTCAAAATTTTAACGTTTTCCTTTGATTTCTGGCTAATTTAAACTGTTTTTGCTGTCATTTCGGGTTCAAAGTACCATGTGAACAGAAACCCACGGCAAGTAACCGAACAAAATTTTAAAATTTATAAATTCAAATTCTTAACTGACCGTTGAATTCAAATTTCTTCAAAATTTTAACGTTTTCCGTTGATTTCTGGCCAATTTGAAACTGTTTTAGCTGCCATTTCGGGTTCAAAGTACCAGGCGAACAGAAGCCCACAGCAAGTAACCGAACAAAATTTTAAAATTTATAAATTCAAATTCTTAACTGACCGTTGAATTCAAATTTCTTCAAAATTTTAACGTTTTCCTTTGATTTCTGGCTAATTTAAACTGTTTTTGCTGTCATTTCGGGTTCAAAGTACCATGTGAACAGAAACCCACGGCAAGTAACCGAACAAAATTTTAAAATTTATAAATTCAAATTCTTAACTGACCGTTGAATTCAAATTTCTTCAAAATTTTAACGTTTTCCTTTGATTTCTGGCTAATTTAAACTGTTTTAGCTGTCATTTCGGGTTCAAAGTACCATGTGAACAGAAACCCACGGCAAGTAACCGAACAAAATTTTAAAATTTATAAATTCAAATTCTTAACTGACCGTTGAATTCAAATTTCTTCAAAATTTTAACGTTTTCCGTTGATTTCTGGCCAATTTGAAACTGTTTTAGCTGCCATTTCGGGTTCAAAGTACCAGGCGAACAGAAACCCACAGCAAATAACCAAACAAAATTTTTAAATTTATAAATTCAAATTCCGCACAGACCGTTGAATTCAAATTTTGGCAAAATTTAATAGTTTTCCGTTGATTTCTGGCCAATTTGAAACTATTTTATGTACCATTTCGGGTTCAAAGTACCAGGCGAACAGAATCCCACAGCAAGTTAACGAACTAAATTTTAAAATTAAAAAATTCAAATTCGGAACTGACCGTTAAATTCAAATTTTGGCAAAATTTTAAAGTTTTCCGTTCATTTCTGGCCAATTTGAAACTATTTTATGTGCCATTTCGGGTTCAAAGTACCAGGCGAACAGAAGCCCACAGCAAGATAACGAACAAAATTTTTAAATTTATAAATTCAAATTCTTAACTGACCGTTGAATTCAAATTTCTTCAAAATTTTAACGTTTTCCGTTGATTTCTGGCCAATTTGAAACTGTTTTAGCTGCCATTTCGGTTTCAAAGTACCAGGCGAACAGAAACCCACGGCAAGTAACCGAACAAAATTTTAAAATTTATAAATTCAAATTCCGCACAGACCGTTGAATTCAAATTTTGGCAAAATTTAATAGTTTTCCGTTGATTTCTGGCCAATTTGAAACTATTTTATGTACCATTTCGGGTTCAAAGTACCAGGCGAACAGGAGCCCACAGCAAGTTAACGAACAACATTTTTAAATTTATAAATTCAAATTCTTAAATGACCGTTGAATTCAAATTTCTGCAAAATTTTCAAGTTTTCCTTTGATTTCTGGCTAATTTAAACTGTTTTTGCTGTCATTTCGGGTTCAAAGTACCAGGTGAACAGAAGCCCACGGCAAGTAACCGAACAAAATTTTAAAATTTATAAATTCAAATTCTTAAATGACCGTTGAATTCAAATTTCTTCAAAATTTTAACGTTTTCCTTTGATTTCTGGCTAATTTAAACTGTTTTTTTTAGCTGTCATTTCGGGTTCAAAGTACCAGGTGTACAGAAGCCCACAGCAAGTAACCAAAAAAATTTTAAAATTTATAAATTCAAATTCTTAACTGACCGTTGAATTCAAATTTCTTCAAAATTTTAACGTTTTCCTTTGATTTCTGGCTAATTTAAACTGTTTTTGCTGTCATTTCGGGTTCAAAGTACCATGTGAACAGAAACCCACGGCAAGTAACCGAACAAAATTTTAAAATTTATAAATTCAAATTCTTAACTGACCGTTGAATTCAAATTTCTTCAAAATTTTAACGTTTTCCGTTGATTTCTGGCCAATTTGAAACTGTTTTAGCTGCCATTTCGGGTTCAAAGTACCAGGCGAACAGAAGCCCACAGCAAGTAACCGAACAAAATTTTAAAATTTATAAATTCAAATTCTTAACTGACCGTTGAATTCAAATTTCTTCAAAATTTTAACGTTTTCCTTTGATTTCTGGCTAATTTAAACTGTTTTTGCTGTCATTTCGGGTTCAAAGTACCATGTGAACAGAAACCCACGGCAAGTAACCGAACAAAATTTTAAAATTTATAAATTCAAATTTTTAACTGACCGTTGAATTCAAATTTCTTCAAAATTTTAACGTTTTCCTTTGATTTCTGGCTAATTTAAACTGTTTTAGCTGTCATTTCGGGTTCAAAGTACCATGTGAACAGAAACCCACGGCAAGTAACCGAACAAAATTTTAAAATTTATAAATTCAAATTCTTAACTGACCGTTGAATTCAAATTTCTTCAAAATTTTAACGTTTTCCGTTGATTTCTGGCCAATTTGAAACTGTTTTAGCTGCCATTTCGGGTTCAAAGTACCAGGCGAACAGAAACCCACAGCAAATAACCAAACAAAATTTTTAAATTTATAAATTCAAATTCCGCACAGACCGTTGAATTCAAATTTTGGCAAAATTTAATAGTTTTCCGTTGATTTCTGGCCAATTTGAAACTATTTTATGTACCATTTCGGGTTCAAAGTACCAGGCGAACAGAATCCCACAGCAAGTTAACGAACAAAATTTTTAAATTTATAAATTCAAATTCTGAACTGACCGTTGAATTCAAATTTCTGCAAAATTTTCAAGTTTTCCTTTGATTTCTGGCTAATTTAAACTGTTTTTGCTGTCATTTCGGGTTCAAAGTACCAGGTGAACAGAAGCCCACAGCAAGATAACGAACAAAATTTTTAAATTTATAAATTCAAATTCTTAACTGACCGTTGAATTCAAATTTCTTCAAAATTTTAACGTTTTCCGTTGATTTCTGGCCAATTTGAAACTGTTTTAGCTGCCATTTCGGTTTCAAAGTACCAGGCGAACAGAAACCCACGGCAAGTAACCGAACAAAATTTTAAAATTTATAAATTCAAATTCTTAACTGACCGTTGAATTCAAATTTCTTCAAAATTTTAACGTTTTCCTTTGATTTCTGGCTAATTTAAACTGTTTTAGCTGTCATTTCGGGTTCAAAGTACCAGGTGAACAGAAACCCACGGCAAGTAACCGAACAAAATTTTAAAATTTATAAATTCAAATTCTTAACTGACCGTTGAATTCAAATTTCTTAAAAATTTTAAAGTTTCCTTTGATTTCTGGCTAATTTAAACTGTTTTAGCTGTCATTTCGAGTTCAAAGTACCAGGCGAACAGAAACCCACGGCAAGTAACCGAACAAAATTTTAAAATTTATAAATTCAAATTCTTTACAGAACGTTGAACTCAAATTTTGGCAAAATTTTTAAGTTTTCCGTTGATTTCTGGCTAATTTCAAACTGTTTTAGCTGCCATTTCGGGTTCAAAGTACTAGGCGAACAAAAGTCCACAGCAGTGCATCATTAGTGCTTGCCACAGGGTAGAACGGTCATTAAGAAATATTACCTGCAAGTTATGGGCAATTTGCGCGAAGCAATCCGCCAGAAAAGCCCGGATTTGTGGAAGAACAAAAATTGGCTTTTGCACCACGATAACGCCCCTGCTCACACATCGTTGCTTGTGCGCGAGTTTTTGGCCAAAAACAAGACACTAATGATGCCGCAGCCACCGTATTCCCCAGATCTGGCCCCCTGTGACTTTTTCTTGTTCCCTAAACTGAAGAGGTTATAAAGACGATATAAAGACGGGATCGAAGGAGGAGCTGAACAAGATAAAAAAAAATGATTTTTGAAGTTCTTCGAAGATTGGAAAAACCGTTGACACAAGTGTATAATATCTCATGGGGACTACTTTAAAGGGGACAGAATAAAAATTCATGAAAAAATAAATAATTTTTGAAAAAACACAAGATTCGTGATACATTTTGAACACACCTCGTAGATGTACAACAATCTTTATATATATTTGTTTTTGTGAGGAAAATTCAAAAACACTTTTATATAATTACTCACTCCGACTAGGTAATCGTTGAGCTCAATCGATGAAGCTGCTGGGCTAAAAAATGATTAGTATGATATAAAAAAAAAATTAAGAAATGATTAATATGATATAAAAAAAAAAATGAAGGAAAGGTATGCAACATTGTATAAATTGCACCCATATACAATTAAAGATAAAGCACATTTAACTATTATAATAAAAATTTGAAGAAAATGATTAAGTTAGATTAATTAATATCAATTCAATAATTAACTTTATGACAATATCAAGATTCAATTAATGATCAACGCCCTTTTATAAAAAAGTATCGATTTATACATAGCTCAATATATTAATTGCTTCTTGGTCTGGTCCTGGGAAGTCCGAGGCCTTCCTAAACAGGTTAAGTTGCTTTCTTAAGAGCCTTCCTATCCAATGGGTACGATTAGGCTATGATTTCATGCACAAAATCAATGAAATCCTCAAGAAAAGTGGCACGAAAGTGTCCCAAAAGCAACTTTGGTCCAAGTGCACTATAATCAAAAAGTTACAATTGGTTTTATAATAAACCAAAGCACTGATCTATATAAATGGTATACACCTTGAATAGTTGTTGGTAATAACCAAATAATAGGGTAAAAAATCCAACGCCAGGAACAGTTTTTTTATGGTTTTCGTGCTAATTGATATAGCTTTTAATTATGATAACTCGAAAGATACACGCAGAATTCAACTAAGTATATTAGTAAATATATATTTATACTGCACTTTGCACTTATGCACTTGAAATCAAAAATAGACCTCAAGCAACACGTCTTGCTTATCGCACTTTTTTTCGAAAAGTTCCAAATCTTATCAGATCTGCGTACAGCTGGCATTGATTTAGCGCTAATCCAAAAGGTACAAAAACAAACAGCGCCATCTATTAGACAGACGGACATGGCTCCATCGCTAACCGAGGTTATGATAAGTATATTGATATAAAGGACTTAGGGTCTGCCACGTCTCCTTCCGACCGAAACTTACACTGCACAAATCTAGTTAACCCATTGTTCAGAGGGCTTAAAAATTGAAAGTTTTCCGTTAAATCATAGCCAATTTCCAATATTTATTACTCCCGGCTTGGTTTTTAATTGGCAGGCAAATAAAAAATTCAAAACTTTAGAGAGATATTATTTTAAGTGCGTATAAATATCTCGGCGTTATTCTGGATAGCCTCCTATCGAAGCACATAACAATACGAGGAAAAAAGGTTGCTCGCACGCAGAAATAAACTTTCCTTATAAATAAAGTTTCGATTTACAAATCTATTTTAAGCCCAATATGGAAGTACGCGGAATCGCAGCGAAATCGAACATAAATAAAATTAAAGTTGGCCAGAGCAATATATTAAGAAATTTGGGGCGGTGCTCCCTGGCCCATGCGTACTAGGAATAGAAAAAGATTTGAGGGTGCCTGAAGTAGGGGACGGTATCCAATTGCAGGCGAAAAAGTATTTGGAGCGTCTTGGACTTCATTCAAACTTGTTAGCACGACTGCTGAATCAGAAGACCGTCTTCCATAGCAAGAAAGAGAAGATTAAAACGGTGCCACCCACAGGATCTTTTGATTAAGCTGCCTCTCTAGAACACAAATTTAAACTGAAGACTAGAATATAAATAATATTTAAATTTTACATTTTTCTACATGTTGTTTATTAATTACAATTTGCACGCTTAGACCCTTCAAGGTTTAAGCATTAAAAACATTCGAAAACTGTTAATGTTCTTTATATCAAATAAAACAAAATTATGTATTGCTATTTAAATATATGTACAATAAATTTATTATTTTGCTATTAAATACATATTCATGATTATTAATATTGTTTCGTACATTTTTTATAGACATCTTTGTATTGATAGTTTGAAACTATGCCTAGTATTTTTTCTATTTTTATTTTTTTTATGTAGGCCTCATCACGGCTGCAACGATTTTCCTGCTCCTGCTTTTGTGCTATCAACGCCGCGAAAAGTTACAGCCTTTCCAGCATTCCTACTAAGACGATCAACCACCCTTCACCTGTCGTCCTTTGTCGGCTATTCCACAAGGTTCAATTAACTATTGCGCAATCCAAGGAGACATCAGAGTTATGCCACCATCATCTTCGTATTGACTACCGCCGTGAAAACTAAATTTCTATTTGTCTATTAGTCTTGCCTAGTCAACAATTGATTCTACAGAAAATTATGGAAATGTAGTACTTACTTTTCTATGGCTCTCCACCTATTGCGTAATAAATTAGTAAAAGTAAGATATCTCCTTATTAAAATTTCCCCAAATTGTAAGGCAGTTCAATAGATTGAACCTATAGGGTCAGTTCCGGTTTACGCTTCGTTCTTTACGAGTCCGTAAAGTGAAATCAAGAATCGGAAATCAGAACTGACTGCTTTCACGATATGGAAATTGTCTAATTCAATCATTATAGTATATACACAGTTTATTGTCAAACTTTTTCGTATTTATTTGCTTAATAATTTAATAATTATTATAAACATACAAGAAAAGTATGCATAAAGTATATTTTTTTAACAAAGAAATAAAAAGTTGATATAAAAGAAAGAAAACTAAATTTTTTTAAGGCATTTGAAAATTGTATTATTTTGCTTCACATTTTAAAACCTTTGCGTTGATATCTCAAATATTCTTAAAGGATCGGATCTCACAAAATAAAAATATTTTTTTATATATCTCTTAGCCATCCATCTTTGTAAAACACACCTTGGCTCAAAAGATTTAAGAAACATAAATCGTTAAAAATTCAAATTCAAAACTGACCGTTAAATCCAAAACTTGTAAGATTCTAAAATATTTATTTCCAAAAGTATAGTAAACAATTCAAGCACTTTTTCTTATGCTTCAAAAAGTGTCTGACAAATAAAAAATATTCGGAACCTAAACACAGAAAATGGCGTCGCTAGAGAAAAATCGTCTGCAGAATTTCAAAAACAAGGGCAAAGACCAAGATGAGATGCGTCGCCGGCGCAATGTAGTGACTGTTGAGCTGCGCAAAAATAAGCGTGATGAAGCCATTTTCAAGCGACGAAATGTGCCCAATTTGGATTCGAATACAGATGAAGATGATCAAATTCCGTCTTCCATAAACTTCAAAAAGCTTGCTCTAGCAGCCGTTGACTCGTCAAAACCAGAGCAACAGTTGTCCGCAGTGCAGACTGCTCGAAAATTGCTCTCTTCAGATAAGAATCCACCTATTAATGATTTTATCAAAAGCGACATGTTGCCCATTTTGGTTGAATGTCTAAAACAACATAATCACACAATGCTGCAGTTTGAGGCAGCCTGGGCTTTGACCAATATTGCATCGGGCACTTCCGACCAAACCAATCACGTGGTCGCCGCCGGTGCCGTGCCGCTCTTCATTCAACTACTCACCTCACCCGATCCGAATGTCTGTGAACAAGCTGCCTGGGCTTTGGGCAACATCATTGGTAATGGTCCTGAGTTGCGCGATTTGGTTATCAAGCTGGGCGCTGTTCAGCCACTTCTATCTTCAATAAAACTGGACATACCCATCCCTTTCTTGCGCAATGTCACTTGGATAATTTTAAATTTGTGCCGCAACAAGGATCCACCACCTCCAGCGTCAACAATTCATGAGATACTGCCTGCACTTAATGTGCTGATCCATCACACCGACACAAACATATTGGTTGATACAGTCTGGGCTATTAGCTATCTATCTGCCGGCAGAAACGATCAGATTCAAATGGTCATTGATAGCGGCGTTGTACCCAAACTGATACCGCTCTTGGGAAACCATGAGGTAAAGGTGCAAGTAGGTGCTTTGCGAGCGGTTGGCAATATAGTTAGCGGCTCAGACGAGCAAACGCAGGTGGTGCTGAATTACGACGCTCTATCGTACTTCCCGGCGCTATTGTCCCATGCAAAGGAATGGATACGCAGGGAAGCTAATTGGTTCCTTTCCAACATTACCGCTGGCACTCAGGCACAAGTGCAGGCTGTCATAAATGTGGGTCTCTTGCCTAAAATTATTGAGAACCTCAGCAAGGGCGGATTTCAGACCCAGAAGCAGGCAGCTTGGGCTATAGATAATTTGACTGTATGCGGTAATCGTGATCAAGTTTTCAAATTGATCAAAGAAGGTGTGATTCCACCTTTTTGCGTTCTTCTCTCGTGCCAGGATACGGAAGTTATCAACGTGGTGCTTGACGGTATTCATAACATGCTTAAAATGGCGGACTCACATGTGCAAGATGTAGCCAATTTGATTGAGGAATGCGACAGACTTGACAAAATCGAACGTCTGCAAAGCCATGAGAATGTGGAAATTTATAAAGTGGCTTACGCAATAATTGCACAATACTTTACAGATGAGGTCGAACAAGCAAATCTTTCACCAACATCAGATGGAACGCAACACAATTTTGATCCGAATGCAGACAAACTACCAATGAACTCATTCAAGTTTTAATTATTTTTTCAGATAGGCAACAGACACAATACACCAAGAGAAATTAAAAAAAAAAAACATATCCTTTAAGAGAGTCTCTTGGATGCACATTACACAAAATATTAGTGAATAAACATAATTTTTAAAGGTTTAGCTATGGTAATTCAACGTATAAAAAAACAATAGCGTGTACAGTCAAGACAAAACATTTTAATTTTTATGTGAATCGGTATAATAAATGTATTTAACAATAACAATAAAACAAAAAGTAATAACAATATTCAACAAAATTTTCATAAAAATAATTTTGTATCGTATCACTGAGCCACTGAACAGTTTAATTCGACGAAATCAATCCGGGTTTCGTGCTGGTCAATCCTGCCTGGTCCACATAAATACAATACGAATAATTATTGAGCAATCGTTAGAGCTTAACTCCACATTGCATCTCACCTTCATCGATTTTGAAAAGGCTTTGGATGCTCTTAAACGTGAATTTGTGTGGAATGCTCTTGAAACTAGAGGCATACCGTCAAAGATTGTTAATATAATTAAAGACAGTTATGATGGTGCTACATGTCGGGTGTTACACAATGGCGTGAGACAGGGGTGTGCTTTCCCTTTCCCTGCTTCTGTTCATAACGGCATTGGATGTGGTATTCGAAACCCTGGATACTGAAAGATTTGGTATCAATTGGGGAATAAGAGATAAGTTATCCGACCTATTGTACGCCGACGACGTGGTTTTCATGACGAACACGCACGCGAATATGCAAGCTCAAATTACTAATGTAGCGGTAGAATGCACTAAAGTTGGTCTAAAGATCAATACCGCTAAGACCAAATCTATGCGCATCAATACCAGAAATGATGCCCAAACAGTAATAAACGATACGAATATTGAAAACGTAGAAAAATTTGAATATTTATGCAGCGTAATAACAACAGATGGGGGCACTAAAGAAGATGTAGCCAACAGGCTACGTAAAGCAAGATGTACATTCGCTAGCCTTAAAAACATTTGGCGTTCGAAAACCATACATTTGATGACCAAAATAATAATTTTTTACGCTTGCGTAAAAAGTGTGCTTTTGTACGGATCTGAATCGTGGTTTGTTACTACCGCAATTACACAAAAGCTGCAAACATACGTGAACAGATGTCTCCGGCAGATACTAAGAATCTGGTGGCCAAGGACGATTCGTAACGAACGGTTATGGGAATTAACTGAACAACAGCCGATCGACAAACAAATATTGAGGCGAAAATATGGTTGGCTTGGACACACCCTACGTAAACCTATCGACGAAATGGCGCATAGAGTACTAGAATGGAAACCCCAGGGCAGAAGATACCGCGGACGTCCAAAAAGCACATGGCGAAGATCAATTAGGAGTGAGACGAGCAAATCTGTCAGCGAACTTCGAGCAATAGCGCGAAATAGAGATAGTTGGAAAATTTTTGTAGATAGACTAAGTTCTTAAATTTTTATTTTTTTTAGAACATGTCAAAATAATAATAATAATAATAATAACAATATCAATATCAATAACAATATCTGGTCACAAACAACAACACACAACAATAATAGCCCCTGGATCCAAGAAGAAGAAGAAATATACAAAAACTTAAACCCACAAAACAACGCACCTATAACACAATCAGAACTCACAGAAGTGGTTAAAAACACCCACAATTGGAAATATCCCGGAATAGACCATATCCATAACTACTGGTATAAAACCCTCACCTCAACACATAATACACTACTAATGGTAATTAATAAAACACTACAAAACAAAACAACAATACCGCCATTTCTCACCCAAGGCATAACGTTCATAAAGCCGAAAAATACAAATACTAGAGAACCAGCCAACTATAGACCAATTACTTGCTTACCAACACTCTACAAAATAATAACAGCACTCATCGCTAAGAAAATATACACTCACCTAATAGACAATAACATACTGGCAATAGAACAAAAAGGATGCCGAAAACAAAGCCAAGGTTGTAAGGAACAACTAATAATAGACCAAACAATCACCCAGCAAGCCACTAAAGAACATAGAAATCTACACACATGCTATATAGACTATAAAAAAGCATTCGATAAAGTACCCCACAGCTGGCTCACCCAAATACTTAAAATCTACAAAATAGATAAACAACTTATAAACTTTCTTGTAACCAGCATGAAAAACTGGAAAACAAAAATCCATCTACAGACCAACACAGAACAAATTATCACTGACACAATAGATATAAAAACCGGTATCTTTCAGGGAGATGCTCTTAGTCCCCTCTGGTTCTGTATGTGTCTAAATCCCATATCCAACCAACTAAATAAAACAGAATATGGTTTCAACATCAAAAGTAACAAACAGATTTTGCATAAAATAAACCACTTACTATACATGGATGACATTAAACTTTTTGCATCAACACAGTCACAACTACAAAGATTAATAAGAATAGTAGAAAATATAACAACGGACATAAAGATGGAATTCGGGATGGATAAATGTAAAACACAACACCTAGAACATGGCAAATGGATAAACAGAGAAACAATAGAAACACTAAATAATGAAACATTACAATGTATGGAAGAAAACGAACTTTACAAATACCTGGGTTTCCAACAAAGCACAAAAATAGACCATACCGAAATTAAAAACGGCCTAAAAACAATATACATAGCACGATTAACAAAATTATTAAATACATACCTAAACTCCAAAAACCTTTTCAAAGCAATAAATACATATGCAATACCACTACTAACCTACTCATTTGGAGTAATAAAATGGTCTAACACCGATTTAGAGAACCTGAAAATAGTTACCAGAACAAAGCTGACAAAATTTCAAAAACACCACCCACATGCCTGTAAAGAAAGATTAACAATCCCAAGAACAGAAGGAGGAAGGGGACTAATAGATATACAACAACTACATAATAACCAAATAAGAAATCTGAGGACATACTTTTATAACCAAACCTCAACGCTGCATCAAGCGATCATACAAGCAGATAAAGATTACACACCACTAAAGCTTCACAACCATAATATTACCATACCCACACAAACGACAGAGGAAACAAACAACAACTGGAAACGAAAACAACTACATGGACAACACCCACATATAGTAGACAACATCAACGTAGACAAACGAAATACATACACATGGCTTACAAGAGGAGAGTTACAAGCAGAAACAGAAGGATTTATAATTGGCATACAAGATCAAATAATAGCTACAAGAAATTACAGAAAATACATAATTAAAGACCACACAGTAACCGACGACAAATGTTGGAGGTGCCACATCCACACAGAAACAATAAGCCATATAATATCAGGATGCCCTATACTAGCAGGAACACAATACACACAACGACACAATAGTGTCGCGAAAATAATACACCAAGAAATAATAAATAAACTTAATATAGCAAACAACAAAACACCATATTATCTATATACCCCGGACACAATACTGGAAAACGAAGACTTCAAGATATATTGGGACAGAACCATACTCACAAATAGAACTATAACATGCAATAGACCAGATATAACATTAATAAATAAAAAAGAACAAATAACGCACTTAATAGAAATAAGTGTCCCAAGTGACCACAACATACACGAAAAATACCAAGAAAAAATAGAAAAATATCAGGAACTTACACAAGAAATAAAAAATATTTGGAACCAAAAGAAAGTAATAATAATACCATTCATAGTAACTGCAACAGGAATAGTACACAAAACATTTGCACAAAATCTAAAAACACTCCATATATCGGAAAAAACAATAGCCAAAATACAAAAAGCGGTAATTTTAAAAACATGCAATATTGTTAGAGCGTTTTTAAATAGCCAATAAAATAAATAAATAGCAACTGAGCCTAATCCCTTGGTAACCACCCGGGATAGGTGAATTCCAGCCTTAACTAGCTGTGAATGTAAAATTCAGATAATAACAATATTAGACAGCTTATTTCTATACAGAATCAACAAATGATAAGATCCAACAGAATCTTTTGAATTAATAACTTTCGTGTTAAATAAAAAATTTTTTATATATATATGGCTTCACTTGCAAAATATTTTTTATTAATTTAAATTATAAATTAAAAACATTATGTTGAACAGTTAGTGTACTCAAATCGGTCTCCTAACACAAACATTCTGCAATTGCATCACGCTGCTGTAAAGAAAATCTGAATACAAACGGAAAATATACTATAAAATAAAACGTAAAACTATCTGATAAATTTAAACAATTCTGTATGTACGCCTTTGATTTGTAATTGAAATTACATGCATATAAATTTCTAAAATGAAACCATAAGCTTATAACTCATAAACTGACCGTTGAATTCAAAACTTATCGCAATTCACGCTAAGCCAATGCATGCCGTAGAGTTGGCTCGTGAGCGAACTTTTCCTGCATTCCATTGCAATATCCAGTTCAGAGAGATTATTTTCACTGAGGTCAATCTGAGGTACAATCCAAAAAAGCAGCCTCCTCGAAAACACATTTGTGCAGACACTCGGAAGTAGGCCACGTAATAGTAAGTCTCTGACGCGAGTTATGTTCATGCGATTGTACTCATAGGGCCATAGAGCGGCGTTGACCCAAACTTCCGACTTATCACAGCGGAACTGTAAAGGGAGATCAAAAAAAAGTTATAACTATCATGTTCTGATAATTGGCAGCCACTTCTTGCGGGGTGGATTTTTGACGTGACAACGTCTTAAATTAGGTTGGGCTCGGTGTCACTTATGAAAAAGTGTAACGCCCGGTAGCGTTACGGTGAGTTTACAACGCCCGGTAACGTTACGATGAGTCACCATTGCTAGGCGGCTTGCTTACTCACCACGCTCTCACGCACACCAATGACTAAGTACATTTCGCTCTCAGCGGCGGCTTGCTTACTCACCACGCTCTCACGCACACCAATGACAAAGTACATTTCGCTCTCAGCTCAGCAAAGCTCTAGAAAAGGGGCACACGGCACAACCAAACGAAACGAAACGCGGCATTAAATTTGTTGTATATTTATTTCGTGTTACGCTGCGGTCGATTCGAAACTCAAGAGATTTCGTGAATTTGTGTTAAATAAAACGTTGCAAAAAAGTTAATTAATTAAGAACAATTTGTAAGTCATAATAACAAACAACAAAAGCAAGAAAACAACAAATTAAACGATAAACGTAAAATCAAGCGACGCGTCGTGTGTAAAAAAGAGATACACTAATTCATCCGGGAGCTACTATGCAGGACATTGGAATGTTACTATGGCAAGGACTCGGTCCGTACGTTCACAACAGCCAGTATGTGCCACCGTTCGTGCAAGTTGATTCTGGTATACCGATTCTTCTGTGTGGTGATTTTAACAAAAACGTAAAGTCTGACAAGTCGTTTCTTAATTTCATGAAATATACGTTTAATCTTGATTGCGTATCAAACGTTTCTAAGTCAACAACGTTAAAAGAAACAACCATCGACTTGACTTTCGCAAGACACATTACAGCAGAAACACTTCCTTTCATTTCCTATTTCTTCTATCATCGTCCTATCCTCAACAAAATAACTCAAATAGGAAATAGTTAAGTTTTAGTTTGTATGTACAATGTTTTAGTAAACCAAATATATTTCTATACTTAAAATTTGTGCAATTCCTATTTTCATTCAATTCCTTGTTCCTATTGTGCAATTTAATAATATTCATATCAATAAATATTCTACCGAGAAAAAGACGTTTTCACGTAAAATCTTCGTCCGTAAAACCGACTTTACAGGCACCAGTTTTTTTCTTTTTAAGTTAAAAATTGGTTGTGTTCCATTTAAAAAAATTCTTTAATTATGCTTTACTCATCTGAAACATCTCCAATTGTCGAGCATTGCGCCAGCGTTGCGTATACGTAATATGATGCCACAGCCTTCCTAAGTGCTGGGAAATTATCAAATTTTGTAAGTAAATAATTAAAGGCACACCTCTACATTGATTTCATTCCAATAAAAATGTTTCTTACGAAACATAGTAAACACTTATATAGGACCGCATTGCGTATACGTAATATATTTCGAAGCCACATGATTTTGGAAAGTATTTTTCCATTTAAACATTGTTAAAATACGGCTTAAAATTATTAAATTATGTTTTAATTTTGAATCAATCAGCTAATTTTATAAGTAAGAACAAAAAAATGGCAGGATTGTTTGTGCTTGAGTGAGTCTAATCAATATACAATAAAACTATTTGCTAAAGATTATTATACATTATTATACAAATCGATCTGGAAGATCCAGAATATGAAATCCTTCAGACGTCTAACATCTATACTATTGTCCAGTAAGTTCAGAGCCTACAAATTTCCATGGTCCACAGTCTCTCTAAATATCTTAGCGATGATTTGCTTATTTCATCTTTGACCTATAGAACATTCAAGTCTTTGTGTATTTCTTGGTTGCTTACATACCAAGGAGCGCCTGCGATGTTTCTAAGAGTTATCGATTAATATCTTTGCAGGATTTCCATATCCCATTTTCTTTCCGTCAGAGCTCTAGCCGTCTCTCTGATTTGCGATACGACGCCCTGACCGTAACCGCAAGGCTTACTGCCAGCGCTGAGCCGTTCCTGGCGCACTCGTCCGCCGCTTCATTACCAGGGACGCCTGAGGGACCCAAAACCCAGCAGAGGATTATTGAGTGGTGATGAATACGGTTGAGCGTTAGGGTCGTGTAACGGATTAGTTTACTCTTTATGGTAGGCGATGACGGAGCTTTAATTGCAGCCTGACTATCGACAAGAATTTCAATCTTCCCTGGACTTCCGTCCAAGGTGTCAAAAAGTCTAGCCGCATGTCTGGCATGAGTAAATCTCCGCTTAAATAACGCTGCACCAGTCTGGGAGATTTTTTTGTGGACCTGATTATGAAAAGAATTTCTTTTGAAGCTCTATCGATGGTCAGTAAGATATCCGAAACTTAGTTATTAAAAATATTTATTGGAACTTTGTGTTGGGTTCGATTAAAAAGAAATAGACGAGGATTTACTTTTTTTATTGGCAATTTCAAAAGTTTTTCGAATGTATCGATATGCTAGTGAATGCATGCGTGTTGCAAAACTTTGTAATTTCACCATTTTACTACACTAAAGCAAACACGTTGTGCGCTGTCAGTTTAACGTCAAATCTACGAGTTAATACAATAGTTATCCGAGTACAAAAAAAGACTCAAAATGTTTTTTGGCTTAAATGAAAATACCACTGGGTTGACTACCGCCTGGGAATATGCATTGGCACTCTTGTTATTCATGTGGATTATTGACATAATCATGTGGATAATGTACGACTATGGTCCCACACTGGAGCAGCAGAACTGGAGCGGAGCCGACGCCCTTACAAGCCCTATCAATATAGTTTCAAACAACGTTTATGCTAACTACTTCGGAAAACCCCTTACGTGGTCCCATTATGACACACTGCCCACTGGCATACGTTTGGAGAACGATGGCTGTACACTGCTCCTGAGTGCCACCTACAATGACAAAGTGCCTTCAATTGCCGGTGCCAATCTGGAGGACAGCTTCAACTTTGTAGAGATAACTTTTCGTTGGAGTTATCAGAGTGACGATGGTTCGGAGCACACGCTGGACAATATGCACTTTCCTTTAGAGATGCAGTGCAAGCACAAGAGCGCCTCCAACTCCTCTATACTCATTATTTGCTATATGTTTGACCTTTCCGGCGAAAATCCCTACATTAACGAAATCGCGCAGCACCTGGTTTCCGTGCAGCAAGCTGGAGAAACTGTGGAGATACCACCATTCCCGTTGAGCTATTTGATGCCAGCATTCTACACCGGATTCTATAGCTATCATAAATCCCTGACTGAACAGTTTGAACTACGAAGCTTGTCCAGCAGCAAACAGTCGCGAGCCTAGATAAATGACTGCATGATCGACTGTACAACCTTGCATCTTGTGGACGGTCGAAGCCCAACTCAGGATTAACGGCAACATTCGTCTCTCAGCAGTTCCATAACTGTATTTCGCTGGAAACTGTATCGATATCGGTTTAATCATCTGCACACCATCTGCATCGAAATCGATACGGACTGACGGGATGTCCTCGGCGTATACTTGGCCTCTGCGAAAATTTGGCCAGATAATTTCTGTGATAAAACCCATATTGCCATTCACTAAACCTTTTGACACGTCAATGTTCGACCTTAACATCACTTTAGCTCCTACGAATATTTTAAGTACCTTCGGAAGACCTCCGGTTTTATTAATATCATTAGGTATCACAGAATCTAAGTCCTTGCTACCTAAATTTCGAGTAGCATCAATGAGTTGGTCTTGTGCTTTTATTGTATAAATAACTGTCCCTTTATTCTCAAAACTCTGGAGAACTTTTTCGTAGTGTTGAGCAACTTGATCATTCGTTGGATAGATTCTTAATGCTCTCTCAATCGAGAATTCATTAGTCGCATCTGTTGAAACTTTTTCAAGAAGAACTTCAAGATGTCTAGATGTCATCTCTCCAACTCTAAGGGCATTAAGCACATCGATAAATGTCGTGTCTCCTTGTTGACGCATGTTTTGCTTAAGTTCAACCAGACGGAACTGACGCCACAAATGTGTAGCTGGCTTCATGTGTTCTGGTTGTTGAAAAACTTGATGTCCACGAACAGGTGGTAATTGCATTAGATCACCGAAGAGTATCACGTTTATGCCTCCAAAACAAGCGCCTGGAGTTTTCAGCTGTCGCAAACGAGAGTCGATCATACAAAGCATCTCATAAGGTACCATAGAAATTTCATCTATGAATAGAAACTCAACATATTGCCATATTTGACGCATTCCTCTCAAATAATTACCAGTAAGAAGTGGCATACTCACAATTACTCCATCTTTTTGTACTGGTAGTTTTAGCAGACGATGTAGCGTAGACCCACCGATCAACCGTGCTGCAACTCCAGTTAGAGCACCAACTTTTACCACCGGTTTTCCATAGCATCGGTTCACTTGGTTTTTCAATAGATTAAGTGCAAACCCGACCGGCTAGTAATGACTTTGATTGATGTAGAATTATTTTCTTATTTCAATTCAAAATCTTAAATTTTTTCCGAATTTTATTTTTGAGTTATTCAAATTTATTTTTTTTTAATTGTCTAATATATTAGGTTGTCAAAAAAGTCTTGCGGTATTTTTATTGAATTTTCAATTGTTCATAAAATTGTTTATAATAATGCGATTTAAGTCAAATATGCGCCGTTTTGTTCGATGACGAGTTCCCAACGAGATGCCAACTTCATAATGCCCCTCTTATAGAAGCTCGCTTCCCTATTGTCAAAAAACTCGGAGAGCCAATTTTCACAGGACTCTCTTGTGGAGAACTTCCGATTACCAAGCGCGTTCGTCATGGACAGAAATAGGTGGTAATCACTTGGTGCGAGATCCGGACTATACGGTGGATGCAAAAGAACCTCCCATCCGAGCTCCCGGAGCTTCTGGCGCGTCACCAAAGATGTGTGGCCTGGCGTTGTCCTGATGGAAGACAATTCGGCCTCTGTTGATCAAAGATGGCCTCTTCTGCATGAGTGCTGCATTCAAGCGGTCCAGTTGTTGGCAGAACAGGTCCAAATTGAGCGTTTGGCCATAGGGGAGCAGCTCATAGTGGATGATTCCCTGCCAATCCCACCAAACACACAGAAGAGCCTTCCTGGCCGTCAATCCAGGCTTGGCCACCGTCTGGGCAGCTTCCCCGCTTTTCGACCACGACCGTTTACGCTTCACGTTGTTGTAAGTGACCCACTTTTCATCGCCAGTCACCATCCGCTTCAAAAACGGGTCGATTTTGTTGCGATTCAGAAGCGATTCGCATGCATCCATACGGTCAAAAATGTTTTTTTGCGTCAAGTCGTTTGGCACCCATACATCGAGCTTCTTTTTCAATCCAAGCTTCTTCAAATGGTTTATAACGGTTTGATGACTCATGCCCAGCTCTTGGCCGATGCTACGGCTGCTACTATGCCGGTCTCTTTCGATCAATTCAGCGATTTTATCGCAATTTTCGACAACAGGCCTTCCGGACCGTGGCGTATCTTCGATCACCTCTGCACCAGAACGAAAACGTTGAAACCATCGTTGTGCGGTGGAAATGGAAACTGTATCGGGTCCATAAACTGCACAAATTTTATTGGCAGCATGAGATGCATTTTTGCCTTTGTCGTAGTAGTACTGTAAAATATGCCGTATTTTCTCTTTATTTTGCTCCATGTTTGCGACGCTATAACTCACGAACGACTAAAAGCAAACAACAATTAATCAAACACGTGTTAGCACGTGAAAAGAGCTTTCCAAAAAGCTCTAGCGTGAACCGATGCGACGAATACAACTAGAACTACGCGCTTGCAAAGACAAGCTTGCGGAAATACCGCAAGACTTTTTTGACAACCTAATATTAAATAAACTCATGGCTTACTAAAATTTTTTTGCATTTATTAATCCTGGCGGTCCTATTTAGGATAATGGAAAACTATTATGAAATTATTGCATTGTCATCGATCCTTAATACGTATGCAAAAATTCAAATTAATCAGACTTCTGGAAATTGATGAAAATTATGTTTAAAGATTCCATTACATACATACATACATACCACCCAAGCGTGTTAAAATAGATCATCGGATTTTTATCCAGAAATCTCAGTATTCTAGGCGTATTATGCTTAAATTAACAAAAACTTGACAACAATAAATGTAAACTAATTTTTTGTATCATGGATTCCATTTCTCCTAGTGGGGCATAGGGTCGCAACCCTATGTCTATGTCTTTACCCCGATTCTTTCTGTGCTCAGATTTTTTTGAATCGCTTCGGTTCAATTCATCAATATTTTGTGCCCAAGAAGGAGGACATTACGTCTGTCGATGGGTGCCCCTTGGAGTAAATAAGCCGTCATTGTTTGATTTCAATGCACTTAGAACTTAATAAGATTTGAGGAATGAGCTTAAAGACTGATTTCTTGTCTAGGGTAGTGACTTACTTTTGAAGCCAGAGAACTGCCGTTGACCATTTGGGCTCCTCCGCCACATTCTCTTCTGCATATTCCAATATAAAAAGCACGCAACACCAGATATAGCCCGAGTCCAAGTAATATGGTTTACCCTCCTATGTTGCCGGTTTCCAAATTAAGTTTTATATCTCCCGCCTGTGTGATCTGCGGAAGCTATTTCATTTCCCTCCTACCACCGAAATCTGACAAGCTTTATCCTATCTGCCACTTGGGGACGCGCCTTCTTCTAAAGTATTTGCTATCCACAGTTATTCCAAGATATATTTGGCTTGCATTGTATACCAGCAGATTACCATATAGGAATATCCCTTAATATAAAATCGTCCTTTTTACTTCAATATTAGCTGTAGGCCAACATAAGCGACATCTTTAGTTACTTTCGATATGGGAGCAGATCGTATTGTAGACTTATTAGGATTTATCAGCACAGCACACATATTATATTCTTTGAAACCTTGATGGGCTAAAGGGGTCCAAGAAAGATAATCACCAATTGCTAGATAACGCAGAAAGTAATCACCTAACTAGATGTGAAAACTGTTCGACATTAGATGATATTTTGCAACTGAATTCTACCAAGCAGTGCAACCTTTATTATTATTATTATTGGGTGTATAAATGTACTGCGACCCAGGTGGATCTATTGTATCCCCTTCATGGCTTAGAGCTCTCCCAAAAGTCCTAAGGCCTGGATGTATTGCAGTATTTTGTTTGGACTAATAGTAACAACGATCTCCGGTGGGAGAACGTACATGCCCAGGAGCTTGTTTCTTTTACCGGCGAGTGTTATACATTCACATAATACATGCGAAGAAGTTTCTTCCGTCATGCTACAGAAACGACATAGTCCCTTATCCACTATGCTAATTTTGTTTAAGTTGCTACGGAACCTACAATGTCCTGTCAGAAGGCCCGTCTCACGGTGTTCTTCCCGTGAGTTACCATGACTTTGAACATCTTACGGTTGTAGTTGGAGAGGAGGATTTTTGACTGTTTAAGCCCTTGTATCTGTGCCCAGTGATGTAGTCTTTTATCACTCTCCTCAATTTTTAGTAGGGCTCGTACCACGTGGTTACCAATCCCACAGTGTAGTTCAGGACCTATTACCGGTGTTGCTGCACCGGTCCTTGCAAGTTTATCTGCCAGCTCATTTCGTGGAATGTTATGTCCTGGAACACTCCGTCCCGTAATATTTGGTTCTGGGTCCGACTACCCCGAGGCCACTTCCTTATTCAGTGAGTGATCCGTCTGTGTACCACTTTATTGTATGTGGTTTCATATGGTGAACTGCCGCAAGAGAGTGCAATCTTATACCCCCCGAACTAAAATAACATTTTAAGTTCCATCTCATTATATATTTAGTTTTAACTCTTAAATTATGTGAGGTTCCATCTCTTTACATTTTGTTTTAGTGCAAAGTATAAAATTTTGTTAAGATCCCACGCAAAAGGATACGATATCACAATGGGTTGGAAGACATTTCAACAAAACCTTTTTTTAGTTCCATCTCATTATATATGTTGCTTTAAGTGTAAAGTATAAAATATAGCACTTTGTGAAGATCCCACGCAGAAGGATACGATATCACAATGGGTTGGAAGACATTTCAACAAAACATTTTAAGTTCCAACTTATTATATATGTAAGTGTAAAGTATAAAATATAACACTTTCTGAAGATCCCACGCAAAAAGGATATGGCCATCACAATGGGTTGGAAGATATTTTATAACGCAAGTGTACGAATAACTGTTGGAGAAAGAAAGATAAATTTTAAATTTTTCTTATAATTTTTTTTATAAAATATTACCTTAAAAGTAGGGAATAATTGGCTGGGTTGACTGTTAGAATCTATGCAGTGTCATGGCCACGACTCTGTCCAAGTATTTTTTTTTTTATAAAAAATATAAAGAGGTATATCTATTCACACATTAATTTAGTTTAGACGTTAGCACTTTTTTAATTTTGAAAACCAGTAATTGTTACGCGAGAATTTTGCAAGTTCTGTTTTTATAGCTAACAAAACTGGTTTATATCTGGAATGAAAATAAAAGCATTAATACAAAGTAGGGGTATGTGCAGACAATTTGCACTTACTGTAACGACGGTAGAATACATTTATCATAATCGGTCCAGAAACAAAAACAACGGCGACGATTATCATGAAGCTGATTGTAAACCAATCGTTAACATTTTTGCACCAAATTATTTTATTTCACATACTAAAATTTTGAAATTTTTTTTTTCACTAATTTTATTTAAAAATATTTGATTATAAACTTAAAGTTTTACTTTTTAACGAAAAAATTTAGATGTTGCTGCTAGGAGCTGCCGAATGAGACTGATGAAAAATATTACTTTACTTAGGCATTACAAATTTTGACGTTTGATTTTGAAAGTTTTTTCAAGGCTGAGCTGATTAAGATTAGTTCAGGTTAGGTTCAGTTAATCAGATTCCTTGAAATGTCTAGATAATAATCTGATTCAGCACAAAGTCCTTGTAGTTTCTTGATTAAGCTCACATGAAGATACATACAATAACAGAAACTTAACGTCACCTTGTTGGCTAACTGACCCTCCATAAACTACTTAAACAATGATTGCTCGAAACAAATCCAATGATTGAATCTTTAGTCCCCAGATGAAACTAATCTAACAATCATTGTGAATAAGCGTTGACGCCATCTTGTTGACTGACAGACCTTCCGTGAGCTTTATTTAATCTTTTTAAATGCTTTCCATAATATTTTCTACGATAGTCGGAATCTAATGAAAATATTATCGTCAACTTGCTGGCGAACAGTCCCTTCATAAACTACTTAGACGATTGCTCAAAAGAAATCCACTGCTTTAATTACTACTTTAACTTCTGCCTAGTATCGAATTTGAAGATACATTTTAAAAAAATTTGTTAACTTTGTAAACAATGCACTAATTTACTCAGATAGCCAAGCAGATATAAGGGCATTATCATCTTAGAGCATCTCCTCCAGGATGGTTAAAGAATGCCGTAACTACCTCCAAGCCCTGTCCTCCCGGAACAAAGTCGTGCTATATTAGATACCTAGACACTCAGGAATGGATGGTAACACGATCGCTGACGATCTAGCACGACAGGGTGCCTCCACCTTGAGTACATCACCTGCGCCTTTCTCTGGTATGAGTTGGTTCACAATCGAAATCATGATAACAAATAGCCTGCAAGGGAATTGAGGAGATACTGGTTCTCCTTACCGTGGCTGCGTCAAGCAAAAGCGCTTGTCAAACCTCTCGATATGCTCAAGACAAAAGGTCTTGGCAGAGTGGACTTTAAACTCCTGGTAGCATACTTATTTGGCCACCACACTATTAGATACCATCTACAGAAAATTGGCCTATCAGAATTTTTAGAGTGCATACTCTGTCTCGAGGACGATAAAACTACCAAACATATTCTCTGTAACAGAGCCTGCCACATGGGACAGGATCGGATAAGTCTCTTTCATCTAAGGTCGATACCAACAAAAGACCTACTGCTATTCATGCGGAAAGCGGAAAGTTTTTTGCCGTAATTTATAGAAGTGGAACAAAAGATCATATGGTCGCAGTGCAAATATTACTTTACTTGGGCATTACAAATTTTGACGTTTGATTTTGAAAGTTTTTTCAAAGCAGAGCTGATTTAGTTTAGTTCGGGTTATGTTTAATTAATCAGTAATAAGTCGGAGCTTCATCAGACTCCGTGGATTGTCTAGCTGAGGATTTGATTAAATTAAACGCACGATATGACATGATATTTTTGGCCAAATTATCCACTCTTGAGCTTTATTTTTACTGTGACTCAAATTATGAATTTACTCATAGCCAGTTATTGCGAACTTATGGCATTCCTGACGCCGAATCTTTTGGTTTTGGGATTTCATTGATCAGGAATTACTGGTAATATACAGGAACTCAAAATAAAGTAATTTCCAGCTTATATATAAAAACACGTCAAAATCGTGAGCAGCTCAGAAAACAAGAGTAGCCTGTAGGGTATTCACTATAGTCGGCTTGTTACCAACTAACCTGTTAAAAACTGCTTCTGATTTGTGTTCCAATCAAAGCTGCCATCACAATTACGACAATGTCCAATTATTTGTGTTATGTTGACGTTAATAGTATAAAAATGTGAAAATTATTATGTAATATGTCACACATTTAGCTGTCATCTAACTATAAGAAAAAAGCACAAGTCATACACTCAGCCACACACACATGCAACCAGAGCTTCCATCTTGCTGCCCGGAAACCGGAAATCGGAAATAAAAGACATTCTGCAAATCTATCTCCCTCTGAGCTGCTAAGACATCTCTGCTCTGCGCGTAAAAATATTTGCTTGACTCTGACATCAAAACAATTCAATTCAATCCAGCCCGCTCCCCTCACCACACTCCATTAAACCAACTTCAGACGCTTCATCCCCGCCAAAGAATCGTTGGCGAAATTGAATTGACAATGCTCAATGACGTAGAGACGACAGACGGACAAACAGACATAACAAAAGAAGCAGATATCAAAGGATACGTGCACAAAACGGAAGATGCACAGGTATGCATAACAATAAAATAAAATAAAAAGTTATCGATATAAGCATAAAACAAAATCGAATAAAAATTCATATCTGTCAAGTTTTCAGTTATGAAAGGTGTGACCAGTTCATTGTTGTAGAAGGATGTGTCAAAGAAATCGTATGAGACCAAGTCGACCACTGTGGAGTGATTATAAATTTAAATTTTTTATCCAGTGGCGAATGTCGTCGAAGAACTCGCTGCAGTCAGGATTTTTACTGGCCATAACCAGCTGATAGGGCATATACAATGGTTTAAAAGCAAAATTGTGAAACTTTTGCCGGTATCTTCAGAAGTTTTAAAATTAACTAGTTTAATTTTCTCACCCGCTTAATTCTTTGTGGATCATAAATTGATATTAGTCACAGAAGTGTTTCAGATATTACTTAAATTTGAAAGAACCTCGCCTTTAGGCACTTTTGCCTGTATCTTCTGAAGTTTTAAAATTAACTAGTTCATTTTTCTATACTGCTTAACACTTTGTGAACCTCAAATTGATCTTGGTCACAGAAGTATTTCAGAAATTACTTGTACGTACTTATAGATGCAACAATCGGTTGTGACTTATCTGGTAAACTTCCAGTTTCTGTTTGGCTTAAATATTTTTACGCTTAAGTGCTAAATAAGCTTAAAGTATCTGTGAGATACAAAGATACATTGGGTGTCAGACAGGACACAAACAACGCAGACTACTCCGACAGGATAGACGTATAAAACACGAACTTGGCATTAGCTGGAGGTTAGATACAAGCGAGATGTGCTAAGAGTGGAGTCCTGTCGGCGGCGGAGAGAGCAAAGGGTTGACATGAAACGGATAGACGGTCTAGCGGCCAAAAGAAGTGACAACGGCGATTAATTACAGCCAAGCAGCAACTCCTGATGATGATGATGATGATGAAGTAACGTAGAAACAGGATAATGAAAAGCAAGACATAGGCGTCAAGGAGTCAACATGTGAATCTTAGACAGAGCCAGTCGAGCCAAAGACGTTTTCGCAAAGTTTTCACATTGAAAACTCACAACAACAAAAAAAAACACAACAGCGTCTGGACTAATAAAATGCTTTTTGGTCCTGGCCAGCCCAAAAGGGGGGGGACTGACTAGTAGAAGGGCAGGTTAAGCAGCAAACGCAAGCAAGCAGTGCTGCTCATTAATTAATTCATTTACGCAAGATGGCGCTGGTAGTAACAATAGCATTTAAGCGGTAAAAACCTTAAAATAAATGTGCAGTAAGGTAGCCATTTTTGCCATTTTAAATAATAAATTGTAAAATTTGAAGACGATCCAAAGTATTTGATGGACCCAAAGATCAAAGGTCATAATTTTCATTGTAAAGTTATGTTGTTCGAGGCGCTTTTTTCGATGCTGCGTACTGGGCTATAAAATAAAATTTATAGCCACAAAATCTTCTTATATCAGCCACATTTGAGTGCATAAAAATATTCTTTTTAAATACATAATTGAACTAGACTTACCAGATGTACAATAGTATATGTAGCTTCATGTGAGCCTAATAAAGAAACCACAAGGACTTTATGCTGATGCAATGGAACTTGAGATGCGTTTAATTAAATCAGATCATCAGCTTGACAATTCAAGGAATCTGCTGAAGCTCCGTCTTATTACTGATTAACTGAATCTAACTCGAACTCAACTAAATCAGCTCTGCCTTGAAAAAACTTTCAAAATCAAACGTCAAAATTTGTAGTGCCTAAGTAAAGTAATATTTTTCATCAGTCTCATTCGGCAGCTCCTAGAAGCAACATCTAAATTTTTTCGTTAAAAAGTAAAAGTTTTAATAAAATATTTTAAAATAAAAAAAAAGGAAAAAAAAATTAAAATTTTTCGTTTGTGAAATATTTTTGTGCATTTACGCTTGGTTTATATCAGCTTCATGATAATCGATTATTATCATGTTAACCGTCGTAACAGTAAGTACAAATTGTCTACACATTCCTCTCTTTTGTACTTATGCTTCAATTTTCTTTCTAGATATACAATGTATGTTTGGCATTGTGAAAAAAAAAATTTTTCCCGAACACAAATTTTTCAAATGCAACGTACCAACACTAACTAAATTTTTTTTTTGGTAAAATATAGTTTATTGTACAATAAAATAAAAGTAAAAATAACAATAAAAGCTTACATAAGGTATGATTAGACGATTATACCACGATTTAAAGGAAGTAAACGAAAGTATTTGTTAATAAACTTATAAAAAGAATAATAATGACCCTGCATAGATTCTAACATTCAACCCAAATGACTTTGAATTTTGCGGACCAGGATCTTATCTTTATTTTTTCAACAGTTTTTCTTCAGCTTGTTACGAAATGTTTTCCAGTATATTAAGGTGGCAATAAAATTCTGCTTGGGAAAATTTTATACTTTATGTACACTTAAAAAACAAATATATTGCTATGAAACTTAAAACATTCTATGGGTTTGATTTTTTTTTTTGATACAGCTATGGGTGCCACCTACCTGTTACTTCCCGCTTTATATACAAACGTTACCTTCCGAGACGAAAATAGAATTAAACCTAAAAAAAATTCATGTAACGCTGGATTAAAATGAGTTCATGGTTCTCTAAGACTATTATCTTTGGAATAGGTAAATAATGTTTAGCCACGATATCCCAATTGTCATCCGCTTGAAGGTTTTGCGCACAGCTCCAATTTCTTAGTGTATACTTCACAAAGGTGCAAAATTACTTTATAGTTTTAGGATACTAAAATTCGTTGCTAGGTTTATTTGGCTGATGCTGCAGTGAGAACGGCGACTTTCAGAAGGCAAAGTCCAAAGTATTGCACTCTCTCTCTCTGGCTCATTCACTTAGTACTTCTCTCAATTTAATACTCTTCTTTTGGCACGCTATCTCTCTCACAGTCTCTGGCTCTCTCTTTCGCTGGCGTTTTGTTTAAACTAAAGTTGGCCAGGAGAGTGAACGAGCTTAGGCTGAGAATTATGAGTAAGTAGAATGGAATAAACTCACTTGTTTGTATGCATAAACGGTCAGGCTAAAAAATATTCGTACACTTTAGGCAATTATTATACATACTAATAAGAGCTTACAAACTTCGTCTCAATAGAAAAATTTAGAAAAATATGTAAAATAATGATTAGATGCAAAGAAACCCCTTGAAAGGGAACAAGCTGACGACCTTTACTGATGGTTCGAAGATGGATGAGGGCACCGGCGTTGGCATCTTCTCTGAAGAGCTTTCGACGAAGCTTTCACTCCGCCTCCCCGACTAGTGCAGCATTTTTCAAGCAGAGATATATGCGGTCTGGCAAGCGGTTAGACATATTGGCACCTTGGATGGAATACACTTCAGGCTACTCTTGTTGTCTGAGTTGCTCACGATTTTAACATGTTTTTAAATAAAAGCTGGAATTTAAATTCTTTTTAGTTCCTGTATATTTTCGGTAATTCCTGAGTTTTATACTCAGTCATGAAGCTCACATTAACTGCCGATGAGTCCAAAATAAAATTAGAAAATAATGCTCAAGAGTAAATAATTTTGCCATAATAACGATATATTATAAAACCGATCCTTGGTAGCAAAAAATAAAAACCACTCAACAAATTAGTTTATAAAAATTTAAATAGATGCGAGATTAATTTTCCTGAGCACGATATTGATTGAGCAGCACAGGGCTTCCGCCCAATAACTTCACGCGTCGTTCATTTAGAGTAATTCGTTCACACCCAAAAGTCCGGAGCTGTCGAAACTCGTCCAGCTGGCATTCACTTATCTCCAAGGGCTCAGGAAAAACAAACCACTCAGCTTCAGTCAGGGATCCTTTATAGCTATAGAATCCGGTGTAGAATGCTTTCATCAAATAGCTCAACGGGAATGGTGGTATCTCCACAGTTTCTCCAGCTTGCTGCACCGAAACCAGGTGCTGTGTAAGCTCATTTATGTAGGAATTTTCATTGGAAATATCAAACATATAGAAAATGATGAGTGTAGAGGAGTTGGAGGCGCTCTTGTGCTTGCACTACATCTCTAAGGGAAAGTGCATATTGTCCAGCGTGTGCTCCGAACCATCCTCACCTAGAGATTTCCAACGAAAAGTGATCTCTACAATGTTGAAGCTGTCCTGCAGATAGGCACCGGCAATTGAAGGGACGCTGTCTTTGTAGGTGGCATTCAAGAGCAGTGCATGACCATCGTTCTTCAGACGTATACCAGTGGGCAGTGTGTCATAATGGGACCACGTTAGGGGTATTCCAAAAAAGTTAGCATAAACGCTATTTGCAATTATATTGATAGGACAAGCCCTACACATACAAGTATGGGCGTCGGCTCCGCTCCAGTTCTGCAACCCCAGTGTGGGAAAACTGCCGTACATTATATAAATGATTATGTCAATAATCCATATAAAAAACAAGATCGGCAATGCATATTCCCAGGTGGTAGACAACCCAGAGGTATTTTCAATTAAACCAAAAAACATTTTGAGTTTTTTTTTGTACTCGGATAACTATTGTATTAACTCGAAGATTTGACGTTAAACTGACAGCGCACAACGTGTTTGCTTTAGTGAAGTAAAATGCTGAAATTAAAAAGTTTTGCAATACTCAAGCATGCATTCACTCGCATATCGATATTTTCGAAAAACTTTTGAAATTGCCAATAAAAAAGTAAATCCTCGTCTATTTCTTTTTAATCGAACCCAACTCAAAGTCCCAATAAATATTTTGAATAACTAAGTTTCGGATATCTTACTGACCATCGATACAGCTTCAAATGAAATTCTTTTGATAATCAGGTACACAAAAAAATGCTAGAGATTGAATTTTGAGTCACTTATACGAATCCGAGGTCCAAAAAACACGGACACCCAAGGACTTTATTAAATAAGTTATTGGAGGCTATCTGCTATGAAGGAGTAAGTTTTTTACCTCAAATTCGGATTCAGCGGCTAATTTAAAAATTTTATTAAGCGTTTTTAATATGCATTAAATGTAATAAATTAATCAAAATAGGATAAATTTATTTTACAGTGAAATTTGTTGTCTGAGAGTGGCTACATTTTTATGCTAGCACTGATTGTTAAAATCGATAATCCATATGATGTACCTTTCGAGTGTAGGGTATATCAGGAACAAAAACGAAGTCAACTTCTAGATAGACTATTTTTGCTGCGCTTTATGAAAAACCAACACAGCGCACAAAAGTAAGATAAAATGAAGTGATTCCAAGAAAAATATAACAGTTAAATAAAATGCGAAGATACAAAATCTGCTTAGCCGATTCTTGGTATTCTCTTCTTATTTTCCCTAAAATCCACGTTGAGACTCAGAAGCTATTAGGACAACAAACAAAAGCTGTTTTCAGTTGGCCATACAATAACCCATTGTACTTAGTCGTCGTTGTCATAATCGCCTTCAAGCCTTGAAGGTCGTGTTGCAAGGTCGTATTCCTTACGTACCAATCGCAACCAGTAATAAGGTGCAATGTCTTATTATGAAACGTCTGTTTATTTAAGCGATTCAAGCGAGCAGCCATGTCCCAGATCTGGATTGCGTAGCTCCAAGAAGGAGCCACTATTGTGCTATAAACCGCTCTTTTGCATCGTAGAGAGATCTTTTATTTAGCAGCCCATATATTTTGGTAATTTTAAAGCAACATCTTTTGATCGTTCGGTTAATATGGAATTGAAAAGTTAGCCTCTTGTCGAGTATCACCCCAAAATATTTCGCTTCACTTTAAATGAAGAGGGGCTGGCTATCTAGCCATACTGCGGGTGGAGTCCTCCTCTTTAAAGTATATCAGGCTGACTGGCATTTGGTCGGATTTAAGGTAACATTATATGTACCAGACTGCAATAGCAAGATTACCATTTTTACGGCCGGATCTAAAGTCAATAATCAGGTGGGAGGGGGTGTCTAATCTGAATCGTTAGGCATTAACGAATTCTTCCACTTACCAGATCATTGTAGTGTTTTTCAAGCAGAAGTCATAGCTTTAATGGAAAGTGTTCTCATAATTAAGAATCGTGTTTTACCCAAAGGGAAATTCAAATTTGTTCTGATAGTCAGGTTGCTTTAAAAGCACTACAGTCAGTTAGGCTCACATCCAAAATAGTGATGGAATGTTACCAGCTTTTACGAGATGCTACTAAATACTTCACCATAAGTCTGCATTGGGTACCAGGCCACCGAGATATCGAAGGCAATTGCAAGGCAGATGAACTAGCTAGACAATGGGGACAATGGAACCACTTCAGCCGAATAAGGCGTTGGTACCTATACCATTAGCAACGTGTAAATTGTTAATAGATAGAAGTATCCTTATTGATGCAAACTTTAGATGGGAGCAAACTGGAACCTGTCTTATTAGTAGGAAAACTTGGCCGCAATGCAGCTTGAATAGGACCAAGCTACTTTTAAAACTCAGCAGACTAGACATAAGAGCTTTGATAGGGGCTCCCACTGGGCATTGTCTTATTGGTAGACACGCCAAGAGATTGGGAATGCCGTATTTTGACTACTGTAGAAGCTGCCAGGCGGTAGAGGAGGAGGAAACAGTGGAGCACCTCCTGTGTGGATGCGTGGCACTATGCAGGAGGAGACTGAATATACTAGGTTCCGAAACTTTTGGGAATATTACTGAATTCGCAGGAATCAGAATAAATAAGATTAATTCGTTTATTAAATCGAGAGGTCAGTTCAAAGAGGATACAGGAGAGTAAGGACTTACTGAAGTAGCATCTCAACGAGCCTTTCATAGGCCCAGGTGTGTCGGAAGACAATCACTTTTACCATTCCACCTGCGAGCCCAGCTCTCAAGCAGGTGGATGTGCTCTTGTGTCCCGTCAGCTCCTTCATTCTCGTAGGATGATGTGTAAAATATAGCCAGGTCGAAGCGACTATCATTTTGTTGTTCACAACAGCCTAGGGTAGGGATGTTCCGAATCCGAATCTGGGTGCACGGGCTCCGTGATTTTAAGATCATTGCAGTCACTTGTCATTTGTGGTTTGTTAAACAAACCCTGGATAGATCCAGTTTAACTGTCTTCGAGGTATGATCGCCATATGCCAAAGTAGGGAGCAGGAAGAAAGGCCTTAATTTTAGCCAGAAGACCGATCAGTCAAATTCTGTCAAAAGCCTGTTTGACGTCGAAAAATACCCCAAAACAGTATTCTTGATCGTGGAACGTCTTAAGAATATGATTAGCCACTCTATTTACCTGTTCGTCGGTGCCGTGTCCTTCCCTAAATCCAACTTGATGGTCAGGTAAAAAATTGTTGTCTTCATGGATCTTCTTAGCCATCGATGTCTTCCGAACTTTGGCTAGAGTGGGGAGGAGGCTGATTGGACGGTATGATTTGGGGTCCGACTCATCTTTTCCAGGTTTCCTGATCATAGCAATGAGTGCGATTTTCCATTGGGCACAGAAGTGCTGTGTTCGTATAATTGCGTTAAAAATCAACGTAATGAAAAGGAGAGCTTTCCTTGGCAAGGCTCGCAAAGTTACTCGGGCCTTTGACTTAGGTAGCTTTGTTATAGTTTCCTCAATCTTATCTAATCGGATGGGTCGAACAGGCAAAGTCATTTGGAGTGGTGTGTCAATAATGCTGAGAGCTAAAAAAAAACAAAAAACTACAAAATTAGTGTGACCATATAATGCAATATAAGTACTTTTATGTCGAGGTAATCTCCATTAGTTTCTTGTTTAAATGGCCACACTACGAATACTGTTAAAGCTAAAAAAATTAAGCTGCTTTTACCAAAGAAGCGAGCAGGGGGTGAATTCTCCATATTGGTAATATTCTAGCTTTTCAGTTACATTCACTCAGCTTAGTTAGATTTCAGCTCCATTACCTAATCTCTGGTAGAAGTAGAATAAAAAACGATTTATTATTTAAACCGGAAATGTAACGTTACTACGATTCAATGGAAGTCCATTTATCTGCCGTTATATTTCTGTGTTGCTTTCATGTGTAAATGAAATTTAACAAAATGGCGACGTATTTGTGACGTTGTTTAAATGTACAAAACATGATCAGAAGTGCTCTTTATATATATATATATGGTAGTTATATAGTATGTATATAAAGATTGTTTGATTAATGCATTTTTCTTTTGAAAAATAAAGCGATTATATATGCAAATACTATGTGTGGTATATGTACATATGTATACAATGTTTCAAATTGCGTGACAAAACTGTACAAGGCAGGAACTAATTGCTATGTAATATTACTTGGGTCAGTATTTATATTATATGCACATAACAGGTGTATATACACTGCCGCAAATCAGTCTGCCTTCATTGTTAATATTTCGACACGTAAATATAAAATGTTATTTAAATAATTTTATAAATGAATGAATATAAGTTGTGACATTTTTGTGATAATTCAATGACTCCGAAGGATTAATTAAGTTGCATTTTCATGAATTTTTAATGCGATTTAAAATTTCGTAATTTGTTGCAAGTGATATAAATTCGAATTAGCAGATTACGTTTAAAAAAGAAAGGAATTTAAATAGACTCAATTTTTCACTATACCAGAGTATTCTTAGAATCTAATTAGCTTTCCTTAGAATCTCTTGAAGACCTTAATTAGGATCAGTTGCCGCTATTAATCAAGCTTAATGCCAATATTGCTGTCTACTACAAAAATCGAATGCTCCTGCATCTATTTGCGAGTATAGGGACCTTCCACCGTCACATTAATATGAAAACTCATCTTGAAATGGAAATCAATACCAAAGAGAATATTGATGATGTCGTTGAACTCCTAAGCAAGAATATAACTGACGCTGCTAATCTAGCTGCTCCTACATACGATGGTCAACACCCGCCTCGTGATTCTCTTCATGCGCAGACAGCGCAGCGTCTGAGGATGAAGCGTCGCCTGCGAAAAAATTATCTTCGAACGCATGATACAGCTGACAAGGCCCTCTATCGTCTTAAAGAAGCTTTAAATAACTTAAATCAAGGAAGGATAAATTCTCTTATTGCTAATGTCAGTCCAAATGATGATGGAATCCGCAGCCTTTAGCATCTGACTCGGTACTTTAAAAAACCAGTCATTAAAAGCGCTCCTATTCAAACTACCAAAGGGCTCTTGTGTCGTTCTGACCGAGCCCGTGCTGAAGCTTACGCACATCACCTGGAGAATCGTTTTACATCCTTCAATCTGAACTCAGGCTATGAGGTTGAGGAGACCCTGGAGGCATTATCTACAACGCTTCAACTGGACCTGCCAGTACGCCCCGTGTGACCTAACGAAAGTGTAGATCAAATAAACGCACTCAGCCCCAAAAAAGCTCCAGGTCTTGATAAAAATGACGCCAGAGTAGCTAAGGCTCTTCCAATGGCGGGCATACTCGCTCTAGCCAAGATATTCTATGCAATTATGCGTCTAGCATATTTTCCAAAGGAGTGGATATGTGCTCAAATTAGTATGATTCTAAAGCCCTGCAAGCTTCCCATCTCCATTGCGTCTTATCACCCGACTAGCTGCTGCCAGCATTCCCGAAAATTTTTGAAAGATTTTTTTGGAGCAGCGTTTTGTCATTTTCCAGCGTGACGATGCTAGTTCCAGCGCATCAATTCGGTTTTCATCCGAAACATGGCAAACTCACAGAGTGGTGCAACACATCTTAGACTCCTTCGAGCATCGTCGCTACTGCATGGCAGCATTTGTGGATGTCAAGCAGGCTTTTGACAGAGTGTGGCACGAAGGGTTACTACAAAAACTTAAATCTGCTCTTCCTGCTCCCTATTATGAAATCATAAAATCATTTCTTGACAATCGCTCCTTCAAAGTTATGGTGAAAGGTGAACTCTCGGAACGACGAGCTTACAACGGCAACATAAGAACTTCGTCTTCCTCCAGCGTTCAAATGGCTATTGATGCCTTGCAGAACCAGTTGGACATTAATGCAAATTGGGCAAAGCGCTGGAACATCCAGCTAAACGGTGACGAATCTCCGATTTATTTTCGTTAAGGAAAGACCCTCCTTAAATGGAGAGATTATTGAGTGGCAGACATAGCAAGCGATCCCTAGATAATAAAAGTATTCTCCATAAGAGTATAATAATGCAAACTTGGTATTATGGCACTCAAGTCTGGTGATGTTCCAAGGTCCAATATGAACAAAAATATCAAACTTTGCAAAACCTTGCGCAAAATTGCTGATACCCCGTGATATATCTGGATTCGCAACCTTTACAAGGATCTAGGCAATCTATTTCTGGGTGATATATTAAATAAACTAAGCGACCGTTAAGCTGGTTGCCTTAGAACCCATTCTATTGCACTTGCATGTGTCCTGGCCTGTCATAGACCAAGAAATCGCCAGAAACGACTTGACCCACATGATCTCAGCAGGCGTGTTTTATGATAGCAACTATTTTATTTTTGTAAATCTATGAAATGAAATGCTTTACGTTTATGATCGCATAACTCTGAGACGGCTGGACGAATTAGCCAAATTTTTCGTTTTTAATAGTTTGTTGAAAAAATAAAAGTTTTGGTTAATTTGTAAGGAGGGCTCTGCCACACCTAACATTTTTTTATATTTCAACAAATTTTTTTTAATTTTTTTTTTGTGAACATTGTCAAATTAACTAAAGTTAATGTTTTACGTGTTACGGGTGTTCTCATGAACGCGTTGAAGAATTTCAAATCTGATTCTTGCGTGTATTAGAAGTTGTCAATGCGGATGTTTTCAGCTTATTGCGATATGATTGTGGGGATTGGTTCATGAGATACACGTATTTTTGTGAATATCGCGAATATAGCATAGTAGAAAATTGTTCAACAACGGGGGCATGAATTTGTTAGAGATGCGAGCTCTCTTAAGAATACTTAAGTTCGTCCATACGGCTTTTTAGAGAGTCATGAAGTCAACTAATCCAAAAATTTAATGATTGTCCAGATAAGCTAACAAGAGAATCATACGATGTTTATACACTTTAAGACTATTCAAAAAGTTTGGCCAAGACAACGCCTGCCGGGCCCACTATAGTGTATATGATTTCTTTTATATAAATGTTGGATTATAATCTTGAGACCTATCGGTTGTTTGCGAATAAAATAATTATGCGAAAAACAAGAATCTAATTATGAAAATTTAAAGTTAGTTATTTATAGATATTATTATTATTTTTCTTTCTTCAATTATTATGTTGCTAATTAAATTATTTGTGGCGAGTGAAATAAATTCGTAATAGCAGGAAAAGTTTAATTTTTAATATTTCTAGTTATTAAATTTTATCAATTTAAAAATAGTTATTTATGAATAATGCTATTATTTTCTTAAATTCAAAAGTATAAAGCATGCGCAACTCAAAAGGATTTTTTGATTTAAAAAATAATTTCTGCGATTATGTTAAGCCTTGCGAAATAAAAATTTACATTCTCAATTTATTAAAAAAAAATTATTATTATAATAAAAAAATTTAAATATTTCAAAATTTTCTTTGTACTATACGCAGACTTTTACGAGTTAGCTATGAAAAGTTATTTTAACGGCTATGCTAGGCATTGCCAAATAAAAATGTATATTCCCAATTAATTAAAAAATATATTAATACAAAAAATTAATTTCCATATTTTTTGCGTGCTGTACGCAGACTTTTGCGAGCAAGTGTAAAGCCGTTTAAAGTCGTGCTTGAAACTAAAATTCTTATCGATGGTCTTATGACTGACATTTATAATAATTAAGTACAAACAAAGCAATAAAATGGCGCACCTTGATAAAAATATTGCCTACTTTTTGGGGACTATGAAACTATTATGAAAAATCATTTATTTAGAAAAGATATTAAGAAAATCCTATAATCCTTATTTATTAATGGATTTGTATATTTTGCAGAGATTCTGACAGCGATAATAACATATACAGTAACATATAACAGTGGCTTTAAACTCACAATGAAGTTTAACACGTCAATTGTTGCGCTTGTAGTTCACAACTTATTCAAGCGGGAATAGAATAAAACATTCACCTTTGTTTTGAATAAGTTATTCACACTTTATGACACGAAATATCAAAATTAAATTTTATTTTTGCTTAAGATTAGGCACTAGAAATTAAACATTAATGTCTGGTGGTTACTACGCATTGCCTCAGGGTTCATGGTCTTGCGCACGCTTTCCGAAAAACACATGTCGAGCACTCCATCTGCCTCGTCTAAAGACGAGATTACGTTCGACAATTACGGAAGTTTTTAGGATTTCGTCAATTTTTTTTTTTTTGTATATTAGAAGTGCCTAGTCTTGGTCCCACTACTCCGCATCATATTCGATCGTTTATTGAATTTCGTTACTTCATACAACTTCCAACCATACCAACAGCCACAAATACGTAGTTCCTTAAAAATTTCGCCCGCCATATTTTCTTCTGGGAATGTGGCCGAAAACACTAAAGTGTGGTGCTCACTACGCATTGTCTCAGGATTCATGGTCTTGCGCACGCTTTCCGAAAAACACATGTCGAGCACTCGATCTGCCTCGTCTAAAGACGAGATTACGTTCGACAACGTCAAGCAGACGTCCAGGACCCTAATTGCGGAAGTTTTTAGGATTTCGTAAATTTTTTTTTTGTTAGAAGTGCCTAGTCTTGGTCCCACTGCTCCGCATCATATTCGATCGTTTATTGAATTTCGTTACTTCATACAACTTCCAACCATATCAACAGCCACAAATACGTAGCTCCTTAAAAATTCGCCCGCCATATTTTCTTCTGGGAATGTGGCCGAAAACATTAAAGTGTGGTGCTCACTACGCATTGTCTCAGGGTTCATGGTCTTGCGCACGCTTTCCGAAAAACACATGTCGAGCACTACATCTGCCTCGTCTAAAGACGAGATTACGTTCGACAATTACGAAAGTTTTTAGGATTTCGTGAATTTTTTTTTTGTATATTAGAAGTGCCTAGTCTTGGTCCCACTGCTCCGCATCATATTCGATCGTTTATTGAATTTCGTTACTTCATACAACTTCCAACCATACCAACAGCCACAAATACGTAGTTCCTTAAAAATTCGCCCGCCATATTTTCTTCTGGGAATGTGGCCGAAAACACTAAAGTGTGGTGCTCACTACGCATTGTCTCAGGATTCATGGTCTTGCGCACGCTTTCCGAAAAACACATGTCAAGCACTCGATCTGCCTCGTCTAAAGACGAGATTACGTTCGACAACGTCAAGCAGACGTCCAGGACCCTAATTGCGGAAGTTTTTAGGATTTCGTAAATTTTTTTTTTTGCTAGAAGTGCCTAGTCTTGGTCCCACTGCTCCGCATCATATTCGATCGTTTATTGAATTTCGTTACTTCATACAACTTCCAACCATATCAACAGCCACAAATACGTAGCTCCTTAAAAATTCGCCCGCCATATTTTCTTCTGGGAATGTGGCCGAAAACATTAGAGTGTGGTGCTCACTACGCATTGTCTCAGGGTTCATGGTCTTGCGCACGCTTTCCGAAAAACACATGTCGAGCACTCCATCTGGCCTCGTCTAAAGACGAGATTACGTTCGACAATTACGGAAGTTTTTAGGATTTCGTCAATTTTTTTTTTTGTATATTAGAAGTGCCTAGTCTTGGTCCCACTGCTCCGCATCATATTCGATCGTTTATTGAATTTCGTTACTTCATACAACTTCCAACCATACCAACAGCCACAAATACGTAGTTCCTTAAAAATTCGCCCGCAATATTTTCTTCTGGGAATGTGGCCGAAAACATTAAAGTGTGGTGCTCACTACGCATTGTCTCATGATTCATGGTCTTGCGCACGCTTTCCGAAAAACACATGTCGAGCACTCGATCTGCCTCGTCTAGTAAAAAGTCAAGCAGGCATCCAGGAGTTGGGATTAGAACGTGACACCCTTTAAGTATTTCATCACTCTGATGTTTCACCGAAGTGCCTCCGTACAAAACGCTTATCTTCAGATAAGAATTAAACCAACTACATAATCAAACTTTTCATCCAAAATGGAACTCAATATGGGCAGCAAAAATGCAACAGTTTTTCCAGAGCCAGTCTGGGCACATGCCATCAAATCACGTCGTGCATCAATAATGGGAATAGATCCTTTCTGAATTCGAGTTGGAACGGTGTAGCCAGACTTTTTTTACATTCTCCACAATTATGCCACGTAGGCCTGCTTGTCGAAAGCAGGGATGGGCGGAGGAACGTTTTCGCCAATAACCTTCACATCAATTTGGTCATGTTTCGAAAAATGAATGCCGGTAGATATGTACGCCGGTACTAAAAATTTCCTTTAAGCAGGGAATTTATTTTTAATTTAGTATCAAGCCGTTTTTAGTTACCAAGGTACTAATAATTTATGATAGGGGCAAATAATTATAAGTCCTCAAAATTAAAAAAAAATTAACAAAGTCATTCTTTTTTTCTCCATAAGGATTCCTCACAAAGAGTTGGGGCACTGCGACCAAAAGGTCTTTTGTACCATTACCTTAAGTTAAAGCAAAAGACTTTCCGCTTTCCGCATGAATAGCAGTGAGTCTTTTGTTGGTATTGACCTAAGATGGAAGGGACTAATCCGTTCCTTTTCCATGTGACAGGCTCTGTCCCATACCAGCGCTGGGCAGCCACAAAGAATATGTTTGGTGGTTTCAGACAGAGCCTGCACTCTGAAGACAAGCACTTTTACTTGACGAAGCCCCGGAAGGGAGAACCAGTATCTCCTATGATCTCCTGCAGCCTTGTCTTGATTGTGGACCAACCAATACTACAAAACGGCGCAGAAAATGTAGTCAGGGTGGAGGCACCCTGTCTTGCTAGATTGTTAGCGATAATGTTACCATCCACTCCTGAGTGTCCAGGTATCCAACATAGCACGACTTTGTTTCGGGCGAACTGATTATGTCATTCTTTAACTATCCTGGAGGAGATGCTTCTAGATGATAATGTCCTAAAAGCAGCTTGGCTATCTGAGTAAATACAGATGTTTGCTCCCCTAGTTCCCTTGTGAAGGATACTAAGGGCGCAGATCTTTATGGCATGAATCTCCGCGTGAAAGACGCTGGGCCAGATGCCCATTGCAATAGAGATTCTGGTGTTGGGTTCAACGATTCCAACAACCATACCTTGCTCAGTTTTGGACCCATCCGTAAACCATTGTTGCCACCGGAGGATTCCACAGGGGCTGCCATCAGCCCGTGTCCCGTCTTGGGAGAAGGGATCATAAGATCTGCTCTAGAGCAGATCGATAGCACAAAAATTTTTTTTTAAATGCTTAAATATACAAAATATTTTTTTTATATTTATTTATTATAGTAAAGGCTTTAAGTAAACTTAATAGAATAATAGCTTTATCAAATATAGTTTTTTATATGGGTAGTATAAACTGAAAAACTTTTTTTTTTTATAATTCAGAAGAAATATTAAGAATATGAGAAAATGAAGATAATAATAATGGACTATTTTTCAAGAGCTAGCAAATAAATTATTTTTAAATTCTTAAATAGAAAATATTTTTATTTTAGTTTATTGATTTACTATAGTAAGGGCTTAAGTAAACTTTAAACTTATTAAGCAGATAGCTTTATCTGGAAGGAGGAATTTTTTATATAGTACCATCGGAATATTAATTTTTTTATGTACAATCAACCAGTATTAGTTTATGATCCAATATTGAGTATTAATAAAACATAATATTAGTACGAAATTTAGGAATCTGAAAAAACAAATTTCGAAATTGTTATTTTGTATTATAATATATTTTTAGTAACTTACTATGAATACAACTATATGTTAAAGTTTTATTTAATAATGTTTCTTATATAGAAAGTAAATAAAGTAAAGCTATGTTAAAGTTTTATTTAATAGTGTGTCTTATATATAGATAGTAAATAATGCCCAGCTATTAGAATTAAAAGCATATATGTCCCTTTTTTTTATAAAAATACTTATATGCTAGCTTGTGGACTTGATTCAAAACTCATATTAAAGATGTCATTGATTTTTCTCAAGACAATGTCCTTAAAACCTGTCTTTCCTTCAATTCCTTTAATCATTAACAAGCTCTCACTACACTTGTTAAAGATATTCGATTTCTTGGGTGGAAAATGGGCGCAGACTAACCCACTGGCTTACATTTGCCTACTCATTGTCTTAATATGAAATCTGTCTACGTCACTGGCATCGATGGATGAGACAGGGGTCTGCCCCCCCTCCTTTGTCCGTCACGGCAATAATTGCAAACATATGTATTCCTCTTACGTATCTAAACAATAGAGTTGCCACTCATTATGTGCTTTTAATACAATAAGAATTGACTTTCTACCACTGCACAGTGGTTGGAATATAATTTTTTTGGCATTAATTCGCAAAATATATATAAGTGCAGGAAATGGAATGTGAACAACATAAAAAGTAGTGCATAAAAAATGATTTATCTTAGATAATTATTTTTTTATATATATACCATATATCAATAATTTTTCCTATAATTGAATAATTTTTTTATAGATTTTAAAATTTTATTTTTTGATGATTTTGTTTGTCAGCAAACAAGCCTTGTTAATTTTTCAGCTTGTATATTTGTTTATCGAGTTTTCGGTACTATTTTAAAAATTACATATTTTATGTATATTTTTTATAAATATTTTTGAAATATATTTAACCCTCTAAAGCCCAATAATGCCTCAAGGCACTTATTGCATTTTAACATATAGTTATAATAAGTTACATTTAGTGTGTAGTGATTTACTTTTATATCAATATTGGACTACGATATAACCTATTGAATTTATCGGTTGATTGTCAATAAAATAAATATTCGAAAAAGAAAAAAAAAACAAATAATTAAAAAAGTACAAGCGTTTACATAATTATAATTTTTTTTGTTAGTTTCTAATAAATAAACTAAAATGCTTAAAAGAGTTAAAAGCTCTTCAAAGCTGTTAAAATTAATTTTTTTTAGAAATTTGTCAACAAAAATTGTTTTTTAAAATACCATACCAAAAATAAAAACAGAATTTTTTGATACTTTAAAATCTGTTATAAATTAAAGAAATCAAAGTCTAAAAATTTCAATAGTTATTTTTTAACCTAAATCCTTGTGGACCATTTTCAGATTTTCTCAACGAACAATCCTTTATAATTGTTAAATTATTTTTTGAGCTACTTATTTTGAACTTAAATGCGTGAGAACCCTTTTCAAATTTATTTTTAAACTTACAAGCAAATAAACAATCCTAAATAATTGTAAATGTAATTTTTGATTTTATTTATCTATGTATTTATTTATTTATTTATTAATTTACTTATTTATTTATTTATTTTTTATTTATTTATTAAATTAATGAAAACAGAATCTGTTAATCCTACACCCTGGATTATATATATATATATTTATATATTTTGCGCTTACCCGACTTGTCTAGCGTATAGATTCTTCCCAAGAAGCCGTTCCTGCGTTTCACTTACAAATTCGACCATTTAATATATTTTTAAAATCTTTCATAACTTATTTAAATACAATAAAAAATGATATAAAAGCACGATAACTCAGCAGCTGTTCCGATAAATGCATGGCGATAACAATTTCCATAGATGCAGCCCTGCACAGGTACAAGGCATTCTTACTCACAAATACAAACACGCAACTACGAACGGTTTTTTGACACGTGTTGTGCACATTTCTTCGTGCGGAAACAAATTACAAAAACCATCTTGCAAATATAAATCAACTACGAACAACGTTGCAGTAAACTATAATGGCTGAACTGGAAGTGGAACGCGTTGAAAACAAACGCACTGTCAACAGTCGCACGGAATATTATCTCAAATGAAAAGGGTATACTTGGGAGTCGGTTGAAAATCTCGATTGACCAGATTTGACAGCTGCCTTTGAAGAATCGCTAAAAATCAATAAAAAGGAATCAAATGAAAACGACGAACAAAAAAAAACTCAAGGGCTTTGATCGTGGCTTGGAGCCATCCAAAATACTAGAATTGGACGACTCATCAGGACAACGCATGTTTCTTATAGAATGGAAAGGCAGTAATCATGCCGACTATGTGCCTGCCAAAGTGGCCAACGTTAGATGCCCACTACTTGTCATACATTTCTATGAGGAGCGTCTCTTGCACTGGATCCTTGACAATGGCAACAGTAGCTCACCCAACAGCAGTGGTCGTAGTAGCCCAACTAGCGGTTTTAGCACTCCCAATAGTTCTATGGAACTGTGGCAAGTCTTGCCAATGTGAATAGCAGTATCAGTGACGACAATTAAAAGCCGGCTGCATCATCCACCAAGATAAAGGCGAAACTGTTTAATGATTGATACGAGTTGGACGAGGTTGAGCTGGCTCGAACTGAATGCACCGGCCAAACAGTGAGAACTAACTCTAGCTTAGAATAAAGCAGGTGTTTTTGGGTTTATATTATTTTTTTTCTTCCAAAGTTGAAATATTGGTCCAAATATAGTGGTAAAGGTAAACGGAAGTATTGTAAAAACTAGAAAAGATATAAAGTCATACTTTTCTCTATTATATTTAAATTTCATTTACCTTTTTATAGAAATCAAGGAAAATAATTGGATGCAAAAAACAACCTTAAACATGAACTTTTATTCCAAAAAAAATTTTTTTTTTATAGTTAACAATGTAGCTGTAGCAACTAAACTTTTCTTCCGAATTAAATAACATTTTAATATTCTTGATCCTTGGGAAATTCTAAATCAGATACATGTATTGATTTTATGAAAAGCTAACATCAAAATTTCTGATTTTTGCAACCCTTTTGCGACTATCGTGCCACTGTGCGACAATGCATGAGGTCTTCACGATAATTACTTTAATGTGTATGGGGTCTGTATCACTCTCGGATTTTTTGGCTCTCACTTAAATTGGGGGAACCCGCCTCCAGCATTACTCTACCTGTAATTATTTTACCATGCGTACAATATGCATAGCAAGACAGATAAAAAATAATTTTCACCCACCCTTATGCTTTCTCGCTCCCGCTTCAGTAGCCAAAGGGATGCTTTCTCTTGCTCAGATGCACGCATTTTCTTATGGCTCTCTATTTTTCGCTTTTGTTCTGACTAGTATTATTACACTATGGAAACAACTTTGCAAATTAACGAAGTCTGCGTGTTCTAAAAATAGAACCAACATTACGTCACACTGTGGCAGAGCAACATTAAGATATTTCCATTGGTCTCTGTTGCAGCATGTTCCGTGTCCAATCGTTCAATCCCTATTAATTTTTAATTTCAATGTAGTGCCTTGCGTTTTATTTATTATATAATACATAGTACATTTCAATAACAAACTTATATGTACTATATAATAATACGTACTATGTAATATGTAAGGCAGCTTCACAGCATTCACTCCTGCAAACGGTAGCAGTCGGAGGCACTTTTCCCGTTGTCACCTTCAGCGGCTATTACCAATGATTGCTGGAAAAGGCGATTTGGCTGATCGCCATATTTAACAGTGCCACTGGTTTGTATGAGGTGCGTCGTTTGACTTGCAACAGCAGAGTCTATTATGGGCTGTGCATCCAAAGTACTTAGCTGATGTGTAGATGCAGGCAGTACCTGAAAATAACGTCCAATCATTTCGCGTCCTGTAGCGCCATTGCCATTCCAGCTGAAGACGGCATTGTCGATGTAAAGGCGGTCAATTTGCTGTAAAAATGCATAAATTTATTACGAGATGTTTTGCAATTGCCAGAAACTTACATGACGCCGATTGTCGAACGTATCGTAGTACATTCGGGTAAAATCCTCAGCTGTGCGTTCGCAAGCCTCTACCTTAGCCTTTAATTCCTGTATGATTAGTTACATTTTAGTATTTGATAGTTGCCCATTAATTTGTATTACTTACGCTGTTCATATTTTTTATTTAGTAAACCAACCGGTACGCTAAAATGTGGAACTAGACTGGTAGTTCATGAGCTTGACTTAATACCGATTCGGTTCCAAGAACTAGTGATTATACAATACTAAAATCGATAATCAATTTAGCGAAACAAATAGTGGAAAACTTATCGATTTAAAAGAATCTATAACAAACTGACAACATTATTCAAAAACAGGAATATAAAAAAATATATTAAATGAATAAATTATTCATGAAACAAATTAATTTGATTGCTAAATAATGTTTTCAAATAAAATGATACCTATTGTGAGGAGGTATTTTGCACAAAGAAAGGATTTTGGATAGCGAGCGAGTCTGAGTTTGTTAGATGGGAAAGCAATTTATTTAATATTACTTATTTTTTTCAAAAAACGAATCGAATTCCCCATTTTTCATTTTTATTCTAGCACATCCGTAGGCAGGGATGGCGTTCCCAAAAAACATTTATCTTTTCTTAGCAAAACCCGTACCATCTGATATTTTATTGTCAACATTTTTGGTATTTAAACTTCATTGACGCAACGGTTGTATGCCCTACAAAACAAGTAGATTAATAAAAATCTCTGGACTAGGTATCTGAAATGGGGGCCTTTTTTTAAACGAAGCTTTGCCGGTTTATACACGGTACCCAGGAACCGGTGGGAAGTGTATCGGCCCCTCTTGCAACTCTAGTTTGAATCGCTACAGTAATTAAACCGGAACCCTGAAAAAATTTTATAGCGATGTTGTGGTATCAGTGATCCCTTCCCACAAATGCTCAAGTCAAGTATAAGTTGATAAATCTTTATTATTTTTAACAGACCATCCCGAGGCTTCACCGGTTCCCATTGCGGGACGACGCACAAATGTACCTGCTATAGGTTAATTATTTTCGATCTGCACGGCAACAAGAAACGACATACGGCTACTTCGGCCAACAGCATTACACATTTACAAAATAAAGAGCAGACCTTCCCGAAGCTTCACCGGTTCCCATTACGGGACGACGCTCGTGTACTTGTTTTAGGTCCAATCCAAAAATGTATAGCTAAATCGACATTGCCAACAAGTCCTTGTAGCAATCTGCACGGCAGCAACCGACATCAGACTTCTGCAGCAGAATGTGATGGTCGTGCCGCTAAACGTGTTGCCACATCCGTTTATTTGCCGTCGATTTGTTTAAGTCCTAGCACTTGGGCTTACATTTTGGCGCCTTACGCTTGCACGTCTTCTTTTTTGGCATCGCGCATTTGGGTTTGCATGTGGGCTTCTTTTTTTGGCACTTGGGTTTTTTGGCGCAACTCTTCCGCTTCTTTGCGCAGCTACGCTTTTTGGGCGCACAGCTCTTCTTTCGTTTCTTTTTTGGACAACATGCGTCAGTTTCGCCCGTTGCCAAAAATGCATTGGGGCCAGAGTTGGGAGAGTTGCCTGCTTTATTGGAATCGCCATTCATTTCCACGTGTGTGCTGTCCATCAGTCTAAGGGTCCGTCCGAAATGGTATGTGCCCTATACCGAGAAGAAACAATTTTTAAATCTAAAAATATACTTTGCCATATCTGTGCAACTTACGGGAGCATATAAGTTGTATTGACTATTGCTCATATTGTCCCAATGACTGACAGCATTTTGAACAAGTGTCGCGCTGTTAAATCGATCTCCGAAGCGAACACTATAATCCCGCAAAAAATTGGATATATACACATCCTCTATAGTGTTGCTATCGGTCTCCGTTTCCATGTCGCCGCTGTCATCAATTACCATTTTCGTTGGTCTTTCCGGTGGTGCCTCCTCGGACATAACTATAGATACAAATTTTAAAGAAAATGTAAATGTAAAGAACGAAAAATTTACTTTTGTTTATGCGTTTTGATTCCGTGTCAGACATAACTATTGAATTTAAATTTTACCAAAAATTTAAAATATTAACAAAACCAAATATATATATATATATTATAAATAAACACAATATTAATTTAAACTTGTTTGTAGTCTTATGAACGTGTGTAAATCGAGAGCACTTGTTAACAACTAAATTTATGAGACTATATAAACTATGTGATAAATGTTTGAAATGTCAAGTTTCAAATCTTCGCCTACTTAATGAATTTAAATTTTTCACAAAAAAAATATAAAACTAAACACTTGTTTCTAAACTTATGAACGTGTGTATATCGAGAGTACTTGTTAACAACTAAATTTATGAGACTATATAAACTATGTTTGAAATGTGAAGTTTCGAATCCACGCCAACTTGTTTTCGGTAGCAATCGATGCTTCATTGGTAGAATAACAATCAACTTTGCCGGTCTATCCCTTTGCAGGTTTATAAAAATGCATTCGCGAAGCAGGGACATCGATAACACATTGTTATGGCCAGTAAAGAAGGAAGAAGAACTTACTTTTGTTTTTATCTTCCGTGTCGGACATCACTATTGAATTTCAATTTTGAAAAAAAAATAATACAAAAAAAAAATATAAATAAACACAATATTAATTTAAACTTGTTTGTAGTCTTATGAACGTGTGTAAATCGAGAGCACTTGTTAACAACTAAATTTATGAGACTATATAAACTATGTGGCAAATGTTTGAAATGTGAAGTTTCAAATCTTCGCCTACTTAATGAATTTAAATTTTTCACAAAAAAAATATAAAACTAAACACTTGTTTCTAAACTTAAGAACGTGTGTATATCGAGAGTACTTGTTAACAACTAAATTTATGGGGCTATATAAACTACATATATATGTTTGAAATGTGAAGTTTCGAATCCACGCCAACTTGTTTTCGGTAGCAATCGATGCTTCATTGTTAGAATAACAAACAACTTTGCCGGTCTATCCCTTAGCAGGTTTATAAAAATGCATTCGCGAAGCAGGGACATCGATAACACATTGTTATGGCCAGTAAAGAAGAAAGAAGAACTTACTTTTGTTTATATCTTCCTTGTCAGACATCACTATTGAATTTAAATTTTGAAAAAAAAAAATATAATACAAAAAAAATTATAAATAAACACAATATTAATTTAAACTTGTTTGTAGTCTTATGAACGTGTGTATTTCGAGAGCACTTGTTAACAACTAAATTTATGAGACTATATAAACTATGTGATAAATGTTTGAAATGTGAAGTTTCAAATCTTCGCCTACTTAATATTTACTAAATGTTTTTTTCGTAGGCCAAATATAGCCAGTAAAGAAGAACTTACTTTTTTGTGGGCTCTTGTTTCCCATGTCGGACATCACTATTTAATTTAAGTTTTAAAAAAAATTAAATAAATAAAACACAATATTAATTTTAACTATGTATGTAGTTTGTAAACTGTGTGTTTATCGAAAGGTTTTGTTAACAACTAAATTTATGAGAATATCTAACCAATGTGCTATATGTTTGAAATGTGAAATTTCGAATCCACGCCAACTAAATCGTACTTTTTGTACGCTCGACTTTAACGTAGGCCTATAAATTTTTGTCCGAAATTAACTGGTTGCCTTTGTTGTCTACTGAGAACTTTGAACTTTCCATTACCAACTTCTATCGGGTTTTATACGCTGCTTTTGATCTCTTTGTTCCTTATTCTGTCGTGACTCCTTCTTTAAAGCCACCTTGGTTTACTACTACTCTGTCCTCTTTAAAAAATCATAAGTCTTCCTCTTACAAAAAATTTAAGACATCAGGATCTCCTTTTGACTTTTATAAATTTTCTATTATACGCAGCAAGTTCATTCTTTTTAACAGAATTTGCTACAATAATTATCTTTCCCGTTGTCGGCTCAACTTCTGTAGTGATCCCAAAAAATTTTTTCTTTTGTTAACTCAAAACGTAAATCTTCCTTATTTCCTGCATCGCTATATTTAAAAAATGTAAGCTCTTCTAAAAATTCTGAAATCGCTGACTTATTTGCCAATTTTTTTCAAACCACCTATTCTGTCAACCCTAATAACACTGACCCTAACTATCCCTATAACCTTCCTCATTCTAATCTTATTCCTTCTCCAGAGATCTTAGAAACCGACGTGTTGCAATCCCTACTGTCCGTTAAATCATCCTTCTGCCCTGGCCCCGATGCCATTCCTAGTTGCGTTTTAAAGCATTGTGCTCACTCTCTTGTTATGCCATTATCTGTTCTTTTCCGCACTTCTTTAAAATATTCTTGTCTTCCGGCCATCTGGAATGAATCCTTTATTATCCCTATTCATAAAAAAGGTTCCAAGTCCAACATTGAGAACTACCGTGGTATTGCCAAGCTTTCATCAATTCCTAAAGTTTTTGAAAGGATTGTCACATCACAATTGCAACACTGCTGTCGTTCTTTAATGTCGGACTCCCAACATGGGTTTATAAAACGTCGGTCCACTTCTACTAACCTTTTAGAACTTTCGTCTATCATCAATCTAGCTTTTACCGAAAAAAAGCAAACTGATGTCATTTATACTGACTTCAGTAAAGCATTTGACTTGGTAAACCATAATCTTCTCATTGTAAAACTCTCACGTCTGGGGTTTCCGTCTTGCCTTTTAAGTTGGATCTCATCCTACTTATCAAATCGAGTCCAAAAGGTAGTGTTTAAAGGCTGCAAATCTAAAGAAATCAAGGTCACGTCTGGGGTACCTCAAGGTAGCCATCTTGGCCCTCTTCTTTTTAATTTATTTTTAAATGATCTCCCGCAACTAATCAAATGTATGCGGACGATGTCAAACTTTGTCTGTCCTATTCCGATAAAAATAAGCATTTACTTCTTCAGCATGATTTTGATAACATGCAATCTTGGTGCAAATTCAACCATCTCTTTCTGAACAAGTCAAAATGTAATGTTATGACATTTATTGTTCTGCTCCTTATTTGGCTACTTACTATTTAGAATCTTCTACCCTAGAACGCATCGGGTGTGTGGCCGACCTTGGTGTTTTGTTCGACCATAACCTTAAATTCAATAACCATATTTGCAATATCGTCAATAAAGCTAGAGGTGTTCTTGCTTTTATTAAGCGTTGGTCTAAAGAGTTTAACGACCCTTACACAACCAAACTACTTTACATCTCCCTCGTCCGTCCTATTTTAGAATATTGTTCTTGCGTTTGGAGTCCTCAATACCATGTTTATCAAAACATGATTGAATCCGTACAAAAGCAATTTCTCCTCTTTGCACTTCGTGGCTTAAACTGGGACCCAAACATCCGACTGCCGCCATATTCTGATAGACTTCGCCTTATAAAATTGCCTTCTTTAAATCATCGCAGAGCACGCCATGGCGTGTTATTCTTGCATAAGCTGTTACTCGGTCTTATCGATTCTAATGTACTTCTTAGCAAAGTTACTTTTGGCATTCCCTCTAGAGTAACTCGTAATTTCCGACCTTTAGCCTTACAATTTTGTAGATCGATCCTTTCCGTGTCTTATGCTCTAATTACAATAACTTCTATGATTTCCTCTCTTTCGAACAGTCTATTCAATCTATCACTTCTTCTATCCTCAGTTATCTTGATTTGCCACTACGAGCATCCTTGACCAATCCTATATTATGAATGCTTCTTTTGGTCAACGGTGATCCCTTGGCACTTTTTTCTTATATTTTTATTTATTTATTTTTTGTTATTTTTGATATGTTTAATTTTTATCTTGCTTCCTTTCTTCAACTTTTATATTGTAAATCCAAGTGTCTGGCCAGTTCTTGATGTGAGATGGTGCATATCATTAAAAAGTTCACCCATCGGGCTAGATACGCGGATTAGTTATACCTTCTATTTTTCTTTTCTAAATAAATTTACTGGTTTTTTTTTTTATAATATCTTATGTCAACTGTGCTTAGTTGTACTCCTTAAATAAATAAATAAATGTGAGTTGCAAACCTTTTTCAATCTGACAAACTGTGGAGCGCGGGCCACTTTTTCCCTCGACCTCTCCGATTTTTATGATTTTTACATATTCGGTAGCCAAAAGTAAATACATACATACATTTTGGCAAAGTCATTAAGTACAGTCCTACCAACATACAGAAACAGAAAATATTGAAAAATTCTTAACGGGCGCATTTTAAATGGAAATGGAAATTTTCCGGAAACTTGTATGTTTCGGACAGAAGGAGGCATGGCGGACCCCAAGTCCTTTATACCACAATGCTTATCATAACCTCGGTAACCGATTGAGTCATATCCGCCGGTCCGTTCGTCAGTTCTTCTGTCCGTCTGTATAAACGCCTAGATTTCGAAGACTATAAGAGCTAGAGATACGAAACTTTACAAGCTGGTACGCATAATTCCTCAGAAAATGAAATTTGTTGAATCATGCCAATATCTTAGAATTTTGTTTTTTTTTTAGCCTCTTCGATTATTATTTGTGTCACATCAAAATTTTATTTATGAGGAACCCCAGCCCCGTAATCGATTAACCGTATATTCCCCACCACCTCACAACATATCAACTTGAAAATGCTTCAACTAACTTTACGTAATTTTCGATTTTCATCAAAATCGATGAAAGTTTGCGGAACTTATGGAATAAATATCGTTTTGCATTAAAAAAATGAAGTTCTTAGAATATGTAGTAAAATTTTTTTCGAGAAAAAATCTATTGGGTGTTCTACGGTGGGGTACCGTATCGACTGTATTACATTTTTGAACATACATACAAACCAATTCGATTCAATTTCAACACAAATCCAATTCTTGGTGCCACAGACATGACTGGTAACGGTTTCAAAACCGTTGACAACATTTTTTGAGATTTGATTAAATTCATTAATAAAAACCAATTTATATAAAGAACCCCTTACTTAATTTGAAAGTTTATTCAATTTCTAAAATGTCTGTGTCTTTAAGTTTTGCTAAATCTAATGTTTTAATTCATGATTTTCATTTTTACAAAATCGTTATTAAAATCTATGGTTCATTTGCCATTCTGTGTCAACATTCAAAATCGATTCTACAAAGGAGTTGCCACATAGTGCGGTACTAAATAATAACATTTCGAAGTAATTATTTTGGCGTTTTAATAAATGTTTTTGATGTTAAATAAAAGTTAAAAAATTGTAATTTTTTGTATTTTAACTAAGTTGCCATTATGAAAAGCTATCAAATGTACAAACCAATTTTGCCATTCTCAACGCTAAGGACAGCTGTTGAGTCAGGTAGATTAGGGTTGTCATACACACTCTTGTATTGGGAGGCACAAATATTCAAACTTAATTTAAATCTATTTTGCACAAATGGAAAGCAAGAAAATGCAAAATTTGCTGATAATTTTCGTTTATTGTAATACAGAATAAACTTTATTGGATCACTGTTACTAAACATGTATTTGAATAAGTGTCTAAAAGTCCTAAAGATTCCAAAATAATTTTTGCAAGGTTGCAACCCTTTGCTGCCATTCTAGCAAAAGCGTAAACATACGAAATTATTTGTTCAAAAAATGAAATCAATAAGATTTCTGTGGCACCTACGGATTTTTTTTAGTGATTTGATTTCAAACGGTGCCTTGTTCTCGGAACAGCTGCTGAGTTATCGTGCTTTTATAGCATTTCTTATTGTATTTAAATGTTAGTTATGAAAGATTATTCAAGAAAGATTTTAAAAATATATAAAATGGTCGAATTTGTAAGTGAAATGCAGAAAGGGCTTCTTGGGAAGAATCTATCCGCTAGACAAGTCGGGTAAGCTGAATATACATATATAATATTTTCAATAGGCTCAATTTAAAAACGTACTCCTCATGAGTTTACAGAGACTAAAGACTACACAAGCCAGACCGACATTAGTGACTATATCAATTATATTGTTTATGAGAAGATGAGAAGCAAATGTATAAACTGATAGCGGAAAAAGAAAAGATGTTTAGGCCTAAATTTAACGACTTAAGAACTTCAATAGCTGTACGTATTATACGCCTCTATCGTACAGTTGTGGATAAATTTTGGCATGATAAGCGTCTATGGAGTAGCTTTATTCGAATTAGTTCCAAAAAGTAAAAATTATCAGAACATGATAGTTACAACTTTTATTTGATCTTCCTTTACAGTTCCGCGGTGATAAGTCGGAAGTTTGGGTCAACGCCGCTCTATGGCCCTATGAGTACAATCGCATGAACATAACTCGCGTCAGAGACTAACTATTACGTGGCCTACAGCGTCATCCTACTTCCGAGTGACTGCAGAAATGTTTTTTCGAGGAGGCTGCTTTTTTGGATTGTACCTCAGATTGACCTCAGTGAACTGGATATTGCAATGGAATGCAGGAAAAGTTCGCTCACGAGCCAACTCTACGGCATGCATTGGCTCAGCGTGAATTGCAATAAGTTTTGAATTCAACGGTCAGTTTATGAGTTATAGGTTTATGGTTTCATTTTAGAAATTTATATGCATGTAATTTCAATTACAAATCAAAGGCGTACATACAGAATTGTTTAAATTAATCAGATAGTTCTACGTTTTATTTTATAGTATATTTTCCGTTTGTATTCAGATTTTCTTTACAGCAGCGTGATGCAATTGCAGAATGTTTGTCTTAGGAGACCGATTTGAATACACTAACTGTTCAACATAATGTTTTTAATTTATAATTTAAATTAATAAAAAATATTTTGCAAGTGAAGCCATATATATATAAACATTTTTTTTATGTAACACGAAAGTTATTAATTCAAAAGATTCTGTTGGATCTTATCATTTGTTGATTCTGTATAGAAATAAGCTGTCTAATATTGTTATTACTTTTTGTTTTATTGTTATTGTTAAATACATTTATTATACCGATTCACATAAAAATTAAAATGTTTTGTCTTGAGTTTATACGCTATTGTTTTTTTTTTTATTCGTTGTATTACCATAGCTAAACCTTTAAAAATTATGTTTATTCACTAATATTTTGTGTAATGTGCATCCAAGAGACTCTCTTAAACGATACAAAGAGTTTTTTTAATTTCTCTTGGTGTATTGTGTCTGTTGCCTATCTGAAAAAATAATTAAAACTTGAATGAGTTCATTGGTAGTTTGTCTGCATTCGGATCAAAATTGTGTTGCGTTCCATCTGATGTTGGTGAAAGATTTGCTTGTTCGACCTCATCTGTAAAGTATTGTGCAATTATTGCGTAAGCCATTTTATAAATTTCCACATTCTCATGGCTTTGCAGACGTTCGATTTTGTCAAGTCCGTCGCATTCCTCAATCAAATTAGCTACATCTTGCACGTGTGAGTCCGCCATTTTAAGCATGTTATGAATACCGTCAAGCACCACGTTGATAACTTCCGTATCCTGGCACGAGAGAAGATCGCAAAAAGGTGGAATCACACCTTCTTTGATCAATTTGAAAACTTGATCACGATTACCGCATACAGTCAAATTATCTACAGCCCAAGCTGCATGCTTCTGGGTCTGAAATCCGCCCTTGCTGAGGTTCTCAATAATTTTAGGCAAGAGACCCACATTTACAGCCTGCACTTGTGCCTGAGTGCCAGCGGTAATGTTGGAAAGGAACCAATTGGCTTCCCTGCGTATCCATTCCTTTGCATGGGACAATAGCGCCGGGAAGTACGATAGAGCGTCGTAATTCAGCACCACCTGTGTTTGCTCGTCTGAGCCGCTAACTATATTGCCAACCGCTCGCAAAGCACCTATTTGCACCTTTACCTCATGGTTTCCCAAGAGCGGTATAAGTTTGGGTACAACGCCGCTATCAATGACCATTTGAATCTGATCGTTTCTGACGGCAGATAGATAGCTAATAGCCCAGACTGTATCAACCAATATGTTTGTGTCGGTGTGATGGATCAGCACATTAAGTGCAGGCAGTATCTCATGAATTGTTGACGCAGGAAGTGGTGGATCCTTGTTGCGGCACAAATTTAAAATTATCCAAGTGACATTGCTCAATAAAGAGATGGGTATGTCCGGTTTTATAAAGGATAGAAGTGTCTGAACAGCGCCCAGCTTGATAACCAAATCGCGCGACTCAGGACCATTACCAATGATGTTGCCCAAAGCCCAGGCATCTTGTTCACAGACATTCGGATCGGGTGAGGTGAGTAGTTGAACGAAGAGCGGCACGGCACCGGCGGCGACCACGTGATTGGTTTGGTCGGAAGTGCCCGATGCAATATTGGTCAAAGCCCAGGCTGCCTCAAACTGCAGCATTGTGTGATTATGTTGTTTTAGACATTCAACCAAAATGGGCAACATGTCGCTTTTGATAAAATCATTAATAGGTGGATTCTTATCTGAAGAGAGCAATTTTCGAGCAGTCTGCACTGCGGACAACTGTTGCTCTGGTTTTGACGAGTCAACGGCTGCTAGAGCAAGCTTTTTGAAGTTTATGGAAGACGGAATTTGATCATCTTCATCTGTATTCGAATCCAAATTGGGCACATTTAGTCGCTTGAAAATGGCTTCATCACGCTTATTTTTGCGCAGCTCAACAGTCACTTCATTGCGCCGTCGACGCATCTCATCTTGGTCTTTGCCCTTGTTTTGAAATTCTGCAGACGATTTTTCTCTAGCGACGCCATTTTCTGTGTTTCGGTTCCGAATATTTTTTATTTGTCAGACACTTTTTGAAGCATAACAAAAAGTGCTTGAATTGTTTACAATACTTTTGCAAATGAACATTTTAAAATCTTACAAATTTTGAATTCAACGATCATTTCCGAATGACGATTTGAAATTTTGCCACTTGCTGGCCTTCTGTTCGCTTTGCAGTTGCCTCATAGTTTAAATCCAAATTGGCAGTTGTAATAGTTTGAAATTGGCCATTGGTCAAGGGAAATTTTTATTTTTATACCCTGTACCGTATGGTACAAAGGGTATATTAAGTTTGTGCAAGCCGAAAATGTATGTAACATATAGAAGGAGACGTCGGAGACACCCCAAAGTTACCTAAAATATGATCAGGGTGAATAGAGAAGTCGATATACCCATGCCCGTCTGTCCGTCTGTCCGTCCGTCCGTGTGAACGCCTAGATCTCAGAGATGGTAAGAGCTAGAGTAACCAAACTTTCACATTAGATCCCATATTATTCTATAGGAGGCAAGTTTATTTTATTTTTTTGATATCGGGGATAAATTATATAGCTCCCATGGGGGTGTTTGAGACGACCTCGACAAAAAAAGCGTTTTAGATGAATAATTCATTTGTTTATGAAGATATCGTAACCAAATTTGGTATTCGAAAGTTTTTTGTTGTTCACAAATACTGTACCAAATTTAATCGAAATCGGTTGACTATATCATATAGCTCCCATAGGACCGATCGGCCAAAATAACTTTTTTAAAGAAAAATTCGCTATATTTCGTTTTTAATAAAGATATCGTAACCAGATTTGGCGTTTGGAAATTTGTTAAGACCTCTTAAGCAATCTGCCAAATTTGAACAAAATCGGTTGACTATATCATATAGCTCCCATAGGTCCGATCTTCAAAAAAAATCGACTTTTTAACAAAATTTGTTGTGTTTCGTTTGTTTGTTAAGATATTGGGACCAAATTTGACATTCGTGCGTATTTTATAGTTCCTAAGCACTGTACTAAATTTAATCCAAATCGTTTGACTAGATCATATAGCTCCCATAGGTCCAATCGGTCCAAAAACACGTTTTTTATACAAAATTCGATGTGTTTGATTGTTTGTAAAGATATTTGAAATAAATTTGGCATTCAGACCTTTTTTAAGGTATTTAAGCATTGTGTCAAATTTTATTGAAATCGGTTGACCATATCATATAGCTCCCATAGGAATGATCGGTCAAAAAAAAAATTTTTGCTTAAAAATTCTTCTGTTTTTGGTTTTTTGTGAAGAAATCGGACTTTATTACAAGCTAGTGGTACAGGGTATCCTAAAGTCGTCCGCGCCCGATTTTACGTCCGCCATTTTTTTTAATTTTGAATTCAACCGTCAGTTCTGTTGTATGAGAGATATCCACAATCGATTTTGTTCGCTTTTTGTCAAATATAAATCAAAATAGAAATATGTTTCTTATATCTTTAGAGCCAAGGTTAAATTTTTAAATGGCATAAAAAATAATTCAGTTTTTTTTCTTCTATGCAAATTGTTTATTTCGTTATTACAAAAATACACGGTATGGATACTTTGCTTAAATGTTAATAAAAATTATTAATAAATTTTAGCTAATGTTTAAAAAATAAATAAATTCGAATATGTTTGACAATAAACTGTGTATATACTATTATGACTGAATTCAACAATTTCCATATCGGAAAAGCACTTAGTTTAGTTTCCGATTCTTGATTTCACTTTTCGGACTCGTACTTCCATATTAGGCTTAAAATAGATTTGTAAGTCGAAACCTCATTAAATAAGGAAAGCTTATTTCTGGGCGCGAGCAACAATGCCATTTTCCTCGCATTGTTATGGGCTTCGGTAAGGTTAGGTTATCCTATCCAGAATAACGCCGAGATATTTGTGCCCACTTCAAATAATATCACTTTAAATTTTTGAATTCTCTATTTGCCTGTTAATTTAAAACAAAGCTGGCGGAAATAATTATTTGAAATTGGCCATGGCTCAAATTCAAATTCTAATTTTAAATTTCCGTCACTGCTTAGCTCTCTGTTTGCCTGGTAGTTTAAAACCAAACTGGCGGTACTCTATATGAAAGCTTAGATTTCAATGACTACAAGATCTAGAGATATGAAACTTTAGCAGCTGGTGCGCACAGTTCCTCACAAGATGAAGTTTGTCAAATATTGTCAGTATCTTTCCCCGTTGCTCCTGCAGTAGAATTTTTCTATTTTTAGCCTCACCGTTTATTATTTTTATTCACATCAAAATTCTATCTACCTCTCCGACTAGCCGTGTTTTCTCCCACACCCCTCAATATAACAACTTGCAACTTACCCAAAAACTTTATAACTCTTTTACGTAGCTTTCGATTTTCATCAAAATCAGGGCAAATTTACCGAACTTAAAGGTATACATATAGTTTTGCACCTAAAAAAAAGTTCTTAGGAGCAATATGTAGTAACAATTTTTTCGAAAAAAAGCTAAAGGGTATACCACTGTTGGATTAAAGATTTGTGCCCAGGACAAAGCATTTTCCTTCTGTATCTGTTGGTCACCTTAAGCTGCCGCTTCTTCTGTTTACTCTTTAAGTTATGATATTCTTTAAGAATCTTTTCGTCATCCACTTCCATTTCAGGCATGGCTTATTATTTAACTTAAAACATATAAAAATTTTGTGTAAACAAATATTTTAAAAGAAATTGCTTCTCTTATTTATTATCGTTTTTATCGATGATTTGTTCGAGCGCGGAAATATAACTACAGTCAGATTTTATTTACTTTAGAGTGAGATACCCTGAATATTTCAAAATCGGTTCTGTTTGGGACGTATTTAAGGAAACTTTTCAGATTTCTGAAGAGAAAAGCGAAACATCAGAGAAAAAATTAGTTACGTCAGAAAAGCAGCAGAAATTTTTCAGATCTCTTGATAGGAGCTCCAGCTATAGTCAGAGCAGCTATGCATTCAACCATGCTGACTATTCCACAAGCACCTTGGGCATCCATTGTAATGAAAGATCTTTTATGAATAGCCTTTAATTTCTTTATTTTTTTTTTAAGTGTGAAGAATGTTTTCTGTTCGCTTTGATTTTGATGCAATGCGAACTAATACAAAAATGGTTGAAATAAATGGAATGAAATAACAGCATATTCCCTTAGCAATGCAAAGGATTTATGCGATCAATATGAAATTTTTACACTATGTACAGTTTTTTATAACGAATAAATCTGCACTATTAACTCAAAGAAGTATTTTTTGAGTTAT
>JBAMAX010004480.1:0-18562 GCA_037043745.1 Chymomyza amoena | reverse complement strand
GATATAGAAGTTCAATTGTTCTCCGAGGCTTCCGGGCTCGTATGGGCTCTCGACGGTCCTAGCTTCATCGTCATTAGTCAAAATCAATCCTGTTTCGGATTTGTTTTTATGCAAAGACTTTTCGTTGATGAATTTCTCTCAACTATTCTGAAACACATTTATTTGGCCAGGTCTTCTTAATATAAGCTGAAGCATTCTGTTTTAAATTTTGTAATAATACAATTCTCATAAGATGAGATTTCAAAATTTGTAATAATATTATTTAAATAATTTACAGTAAGATGTAGACTAGACTTAGAGTTAAAGTGGAGCAGTTGCTTATGAGGTCGTCAGCCTTGGAAAAGTGTTAATTGGATTAAGCTTCTACCATAAGTTACATATAATATTTAGTTCTAGAAATTCGATTGTTTTTTGCTCTGTAGTTCTGTAGAACTTTACTGGTTAGGAGTTCTGTTGGTATCTAATCCTGTAAGGCAGAAGTTGGATATTTATGCGATAGACTTATTACAAATAATTCCATCTTTGACGTTTCTAGCAATGGTATGGTCTGCGAGATCTAGGTGACGCACTTGGCTGAGAATTTTGGTATAAAAAAACTTAGCGCCGGCGTTACCCTTGAACCTATGTCTACAGGGCAAACAAAAATCCGTATATAGATACATATAAACCTGGGCAATGTAAATAGAAATTCGTCTTAATAGACATATGATCATAGAAGTGAGCAGTTCTGGCTTCAAATATACAAATGTACTTGGTGCCTGGGCTAGTAAACAAGTTACTCATATGGTGAAATTCTTCCAATAAATGCAACTTGAGTTTTGAACGGTTTTATTTAGACTTCTATGAAATATATAAAGAAAAATAAATTAATTGATTACTGCTAAAAGCATCTATAAAGATATATAAAACTTCCGCTTCTTTTTTTTTTTCTTAACTATTAATTTGACCTATGTACATTTATTTATGAGTAGTAGAAAATAAAGTTTAAAACTGGGCCAAGCTGTACAACAACAAAAGTAATAACACGCTGACGTGAAAACTTTTACGTTTATTGTTTGTTTTATACACTGTAACTATAGAGCTGAGAGTATTCAAGATTTTGGCAAATGCATGCTGCAGTGGGCGTAAGAAGGCGTGGAAGCGCATGATATAGCGATTGAAGGAATTTCGTGAGCTCTTAAGAGAACACAGAGCACTTAAATTGTTATTTCAGAAGAGGTTTTTTTTGATAGGATTTAATTTGAGTATGTTTGAGATGATTACTTCGGTAACAGGATGATGTCAGCTGGGGCTGGCCCTAATCGTATATTTATAAGGGCTTGAAACTGGCATTTTCCTAAACTTTTTACTATATCAGTATAATTGTTTTCAAAGCAGACGCCCAATCTAAATCCGCCCCTGTTGCCTGGCCTGCAAATACAGGGTGGTCCATATAAAAATTGGAATTTAATTTTGCTATAAAAACAAAACGGTTAAATATTTTTCAATGTTCCAAGTTTTATTTGACAGGTTGGTTCATGACATTTATTTATGCAAAATAATTTCGGTCAAATGACCACCACGGCTGGCTTGGCACCTTGCCACTCGATCGGTCCAATTTTTGAGCATATTTTTGATTGTTTCAGGCCTTATTCTGGCAAAAGCGGCACCAATATCGTCCTTCAGCTCATTAATTGTTTGCGGATTGTTGGCATAACATTCATCTTTCACCGCAGCCCAAAGATAATAGTCCAAAGGCGTCAAATCGCAGCTTCTTGGTGGCCAATTCACAAAGCCATTTCGGCCGATTAAGCGATTTCTGAAGATTGTGCGCAGAAGATCGATTTTGGCGTTCGCTGTGTGGCACGGGGCGTCGTCTTGTTGAAACCAAATATCGACCAAGGCTTCATCTTCAATTTGTTCGAAGAACCAGTTGGTCAACATTGCACGGTAGCGCACGTCATTGATGGTTTCGGCGGCTCCTTCTTCATTTTCGAAGAACAATGGACCGATGACACCGCCAGACCAAATTCCACACCAAACAGTCACACGTTGTGGGTGCATTGGCTTCTCATGGAACGCTTGCGGATTTTCTGAGCCCCAGATGCGACAATTTTGCTTATTAACATAACCACCGAGGTGGAAATAAGCTTTGTCCGAGAAGATGATTTTTCGATAAAATTCGCCATCTTCAGCCAAACGATCTTCCGCCCAATTTTAATATTTCCCAACTTTCTTCGAGCGTATAGCGTAGGACGCTATATGTCAATGGTTTTACTAAATATTTACCAATATATGAATGACATTTGACGATTTAAAAGTCAAATAATCGGTAGTTCAAATTCCAAACACTAGATGAACCACCCTGTAGATTGAAATGCACAATTCATTGTAAAATAATATAAAAAATATATAAAAAAATAAGTCGGTTGAACTCTCTGTCAATTTTCAATATTAGGCTGATTGGCTCCAAATTAACAACTCTGTATCTTCTTTCATACTAACCCATTTATATTTTCCTCATTTCACAGCAAACTCGATTAGTGCCTTCAGGTCAAAAGGATTCTTTAGCTTTGACAGCTTCTGAAATGTATCTATGGAAACTACTTTCATTGCTCTATGTTTAGACTAGAATTTTATGTGATCATCATTTTATCATCATATCATCATCAAAAAAAAAAAAAGTACATAAAACAGCCAGCTACCATGTAAGTCCTTTCCCTTTATTGTAAATAATTTCCCTCTACCTTTATCGTAAATAATTTCCCTTCTTCTCGAAAAAATATTTCACTTTCTTATACGTATCAACTGTTTTACATTTTTTATAGTTGCCTATTTGCTGCTATAAATACATACGAACAACTTGTTGTTGTTTAATGCTATTTTCCATAGTTATTTATTTATTACGATAAAAGTCTTTTCTCATTATCGTAAATAATTTCTTTTGGGAAAATTAAAGAGTATTTATCTTTCGTTGCACGAACCTGAACCTGAACTGTATTAAATTTTTTTATAGTCGGCTATTTGCTGCTATAAATACATACGAACAACTTGTTGTTGTTGTTTCATATAAATACTTATGTACATATGTATGTATATGATTTGTTGTTGTTTAATGCTATTTTCCATAGTTATTTATAGTTGACCTTGTCAATATGCAAAGCTTGTACTTTGTATCACATATATACTTAAGTACTTACATATGTATGAGTCGGTCTGTCGGTCTGTTTGTCTGTTTGTTTGTCTGTCGGTCTGTCTGTCTGTCGGTCTGTCTGTGTGTCAGTGTATCTGTATACATATCTGTATATTGCAATTTATCATTTGTATTTGAAAGTTCTGGCTTAATTGGCAAGGCAAGTCAAGCCAACTAACGTCTAATTGTTGCTGCACAAAAAATGTAAAAATATACGGACTGGTCTTTTTCTATACTTTAGTTTATTAAATATTTATTTACAGTGTATCGAAATAGTTTTGGCATAGGTAAATTTTTTATAAAAAAAACTGCTCGTGAGAAATAACATTTTTGAGCGACTTTTGGAGGAAATTTTATACTCTTTATACCCGTTTACGAACTTTAAATTTGTTTACAGTGTATCAAAATAGTTTTGGCATAGGTCAATTTTTTTATCAAAAAAACTGCTCGGGTGAATTAACTTTTTTGAGCGACTTTTGGATGAAATGAATATTTATTTTTCTCTTTTAAGAACTTTAGATTTATTTACAATGTATCGAAATAGTATTGCCATAGGCAAATTTAAAAAAAAACTGCTCGTGTGAAAAAACTTTTTGAGCGACTTTTGGATGAAATGAATATTTATTTTTTCTCGTTTAAGAACTTGAAATTTAAGTCCACAAAAAACGTCAAAGGTACAGTAACCAAAATCAGAATTTAGACTCGTCTAGACTTAGATATACAAATTCCTTTTTATTTGGGAGTAAACTCGAAAAGTTTCGTCCCAAACCTTTTCTAATAGAAAATATGAATTAAAAAAAAAATTTAACCTTGACTTTGTACTTCCTTTTTTCTACACTTTTTTGTACTTTGGGGTGCACAGGGCCCCAAGTACAAAGTCAAGGTTAAAAGGTATATAAACATTTGTAGAGAGCAGGGAGAGAATTTTCCGAATCGTTTATAGATCATCTACAGAAGTTTTTAGAGCAAGTTAGATCCAGGATCAACTGAACATCTGGTGTACTAACAATAATATGAAAATTATCCTGCGTGAATTTTTTTTCTATAACTTTATTTATTGAATCTTCTTTTAAAATTAGCAATAAATCTAGACATATTTAAGAACTTATACGTATTACTTGGCCCTAAATATTTAAGACTGGTTTGGAATATCGTTGCACGGAGGACAAGGTTTCTTGTAAAATGTGTAGGCTGCGAAGATAGTTTAATGAAATATTTTTTTACTGGTAGCATGTCCAAATCTTCCCAATATTTTCTTTCCGAACGTAACCCGGTTTCTCAGTGATGCATCTCAGATTCTCCGTTTAAAGTCGCTGATTATTCTTAAGACTGCTGCTGTCGCCTTTCTCCTCATGTAGCCATTACTTCAGATCAGATTTAGAACAGAATTTTATCGTATTTTAAGAATTATGATATAATTTTATAATTTCTTTAAGAATTATGATATAATTTTATCATATTTTAAGAATTATGATATACACCTGTACCTCGGTTTACGCGGTAGATACGTTCCTGACAAAACCGCGTAAATCGAATTAAACATTTTTATATGGAAAAACCGCGTAAAGCGAATCCGGCTATAAATAAGCCTTTTAAAATATTTATTGAACACAAAATATAGCATTATACTGTTAATAAGACATAAAAGTATAATTTAAGTAGTAAAAAAACATAAAATTAGGTAACAATAAATTTATTCCATTAAAAAAAAAATAAATGTACTTCATTATTTTTAAAACGAAATTTGGAAAAAGTACCTATAAAGACGGCTCATAGGATATGAGAACCTTGCCGTGCTGGCGTTTTTTGACTCTGAGTCCGATTCACCGACCTCGAAAACATATAGTAAACATGGTCTGATCTCCGACACTAAAAAAATTAGTTTTTGAGTGGCTGTGCAATTGAAAGTGTTCCTTAATTTTCTACTTTTTTATATACAGGGCCTTGAAAGTCGAAATTATCCCTTGGTCTAGGGGTTGCAGCAAAGAAGTCGTATTTGGAGGTAAAAGCACAACTTCAACATTTTCATGCTGCAAGTCTTGAGGGTGTCCAGGAGCATTATCAATAACTAGAAGGACTTTAAAAGGAAGCCCCTTATTGATTAAATACTTTTTCACATCTGGCACGAAAATGTTATGGAACCAATTTTTGAACAACGCACAGTGGCTCAAAAGCTGAAAATCCTTTGCAAAAATCATATCTTCTAAACAAATTGAGATATTTTTATGAATTAAATTGCAATTGAAAGAAAAATCTTTAGGCTTTAAAATAAGTAATCTCACATGGTAATACGATATCTACGAGTTGCGCAATTTGTTGTTGAAGTTGGATTTTGTGGCCTGTGCAATATTCGCTCTTGAACAATATGTACATATTTTTTGCATATTTTCTAAACCAATTAAGATATTTTAATAAAATAAATTGTAGTTATAAGGAATATGTTCAGGCTTTAAAATAAGTACTCATATGTGATGATACGATGTCTAAGAGCTGCGCAATATGTTGTTGAAGTTGGATTTTGTTGCCTGTGCAATATTCGCCATATTTAAGAAGAAAATTTTAATGCTATATTTGTTCACATATCAGCAGTATTTTGTAAAATAATCATCTACATTTACATTTGAGGGGATATCTAAAAGACTTAACATTCTGTATTGGCAATGATATTCTATTATAGATTGGCCATGTGCCAAAATTTTGTGAAGTGTGGGAGTTAGTTTCTTTCCCGGATATTTTTCCAGTAGCAGCTCTGCAGTTTTAGTCGCATATTCACCAAATTTACTGCCGTTAAATTTTTTCTTACAATTCAGAATATTTAAAATAGTACCCAATCTTTTAATAATATCTTCATCCACTCCAGTTATTTCTGACGTAGTTTTGTGTTCTTCAAAGAACTTGCGGGATGAGTTTCCATCAGTTGTATTACCATATCCATATTTGGGGCAATCGACTTTCAGTCCAAGTTTCTTATTAAAATCTTCTTGTATTTTATTTTCCAGAAACTTTGTTTTTCTTTATCTGGAGTGTTGTCCTTAAATGAATCCATGCATCTAGCTCTGGCGTGCCATGGAGAAATACCAAATTCCAGATTTTCCTCTTCAATAATAGAATTATCCAAATTTTGAAAATCCTTTTGTGTTTTTTTACAAAAAGCACATGTCAAAGTTGATTTAGTGTTCCAAACATTTGGCAGGTCTTCCTCTCTTTCGGTGCGTAGACGTTTGAGGTTCTTCTGGCAAAATGTCAATATGGGTAAGTCCTTTTAGCCAGTTTTCGTGTCTCCTAACAAAGTTTTCTTTGCAGCGACTACAGTTTTGCCAATTTACTTTTATTTGGGCGTAAATAAGAGAAAGTTTAGCTTTTAAATCATCAAACTTATCTATATTTGCTTCCTCAACGTTAAGTTCTTTCACGATTGCCGAAACGAACTCCTTCGGAGTTATGGAGTTTCTGAACAACTCAAATAATTTTATGTTTTCCAAAGACATCGTTATACATATAAAATCACTGCTTGCGAATTATATTTAAAAATACTTTTTACTGCAATGTGTGTTCTTTTAAAGTTAAAATTCTATATATTCAGGCAAATATATACAAATATTAAGCCTTTATCCAAAAAGTAACAGGTACAAATTAAATTATATTATATCTTTTACAACTACCTTGAAATACAAAAAAAGGATTGATGAACCCTTTTTTTCAAATGTCACAGGTAGACTATTTTTTTAAGTCAAAATATAAGCAAACAACTCTCAATTTAATGCCTGCATCTAGTGCATATTCTTCTTCTTATACCTGCGGCAGTATATTTTGTAGTTGGGTTTCCAGGCTTTTACTGGTCTTACAGCCAAACACGCAAATGCACGCAAATAATCTTTTTAGAGTAGGTAAATAGATTAATAACAAACATATTTACGTTAAAAACAAAAAATACAGAAAATTGGGTTTTTTTTTATTTTCTTCCAAAGTTGAAAAAGTGGCCAAAATATAGTGGTTTAGGCAAACGGAAATAATGAAAAAACTAGAAAAGATTGAAGCTGTTTTTTTTTTGTTTATGTTTAAATTTTATATACCTTTTTATAGAAACAAAAAAAAAGCAATTGGCCTCATAGTTTTTTTGCAAAGCAACTTTAAACATTAACTTTTATTCCAAAAGTTAAAATATTTTTTATAGTTGAAAATTTACTCAACTTTGAGCGGCTGTAGGAACTAAACTATTCTGCCAAATTGAATAAAATTTATATATTCGTGATCCTTGGAAAATTCTAAATCAGATACATGTATTGGTTTAATAAAATGATTACATCAAAATTTTGATTTTTGCAACGCTTTTGCGGCTGCCGAGCCACTGTGCAACGTTGCGGTAACCCAAGCTCTTTCATTGGCTTTCCAATGAACGGTTAGATTGTTAATATTCAACCTTTAAACGATCGTTGTCGGTTAGCTTTGCCAATTACTAATGGATTCATAATAAGATGTCCAGAAGTATAAAATCTGTACTAATTCGAATTTTTTCAAATTTTTTTGTTCCATAAAAGTAGAATAGAGTACCTTGCAATCATTTAAAATTAAAAAAGGATAATTATTTTTTGATAAGGATATCACAATAGTCGAAAACGCTTGGAGGTATTGAAGAAGAGCAGGAAAGGATTAAAAGCATCCTATTATCTGGGTTAAAATTTTCGTTCTTTCAATTAGACATCACAAACTTTTAAAAAATCTAGAAAACTACTTAATAAACAAAGGCAGGGGTGCATTTCCTAAAATTGGAGGAAATAAACAATATCTAGTAGTTTTATAAGCAAAATAGAGTTATGCACATATGTATACTTATTGGCTATATAGAAAAACTGCATCCTGTATTTTAGTATTAAGATTTGTTAGTAAATAAATTATATTTCTGTTTTTTTTTAAAACTCATAACAAACACTAAAACAACAAAATTTAAAATAAATAAATTAAGCAAACTTTAAAAAAATAAATTTAATCTAAGCAATGCACATATAATAATTTCCATGAGGTAGCTTTCTTCTTTGATTGAGATAAAATTGTTTACAGATAAACTTCAAAACATAATTCGCTGCGTTGGGACTTTTTTGTCCCACTGTATGTTTGTTTTTGTTTTTGATTTTTTTTTATGCCGGCCGCTTGGTAAATTGCGCAATCAAAAAATATAGTAAATCCAAATGCCCATGTATGTATATGTGTATCTATGTACATAAATAAATATGTATGAATGTCTTCTTTTTTTTGTGAGTGTTGTAGGTCAGTACCCAATAACCAACACCAACAAGAAGTTGTTTATTATTTACCTATAACTTTGTTTTTGTACATACATACATATACACACACACACACATACGCGAACATTTTAGATTTCTCTAGTGCAAGAGAGCAATAACAAATGCTCTTGACGGCGCCGCTCTTCGCTAAGTTGCCGCTTCTCTTTTGTGCGCGTTTTTTAACACTTGCTTGCGCTGTTATCCAAACGCGCTCTCCGTGTTACCCTTTTATTATATAGTATTACATTTATACATATGTACTTGGGTGCAAAATGGCAACCACCTGTATTTATTTATAAAAGCTTTATGTACCTAACGGTACCCAACGGTACCTTTGTTATTATTTTTTGTTGTTATTGTTGTGGCGCTGCATTTGGAGCCGGCGTGCACGAACTTTTTTTGCTTTTTTTTGTTCCAACTGTCTTGATAGTCAACGCAACGGTTCGGTTTATCTATAATTAACATTTGAGCTCTCTGACATATGATATATCGAATATATCTAGCCGTACCTTACTACGAAATATGCTTGGCGAATAAGTTCTATTATGACTACATTAAATACGTCTGGCAGCTTGAAACATATGATTTAAATAAACAAAAGCCATGTACTTTTAAATGTATATAAATGCATGTGTAGTGTATGCGTAGTGTGACCAACTATTCCAATGAATGACGGACATGTTGCCAAATTTCAAAGTTCGTCCCGGTACAAAGCAAATGTTGCAGAGGAAGAATTGATAGATTTAATGAAAATTCTGCAGCATACATAACTATGATTGAGAGTTGGTCTACTGAGTTCCATTGTGGGCTTCAGGTCGCTCTGAAAGATATCTCTACTGAACATGTATATCAAAAATTGAAGAAAATAAATAAAAGATCTTGGCCAACATCGATATTTCTCCAGCACTGGCTTTACCTGTCTGTGAATTTCGTTTTTACCCCAAAGAAAATATGGGCTCACAGGCATATTCTACGAAAGAAAATTTGTTTATTTGTAACTTTATAGCGGCTCATACCTATATAAGAATATATGTCCCTTCATGGAACTTCTGCTTGAGGCAGCACAGCTGGCTCAGTTGAAACCTTATAGCTTGACAAAGGCATATAGTTTATGCAGTGGCGCCACTAAAGGTGCCTTTAGGCGTCTTCTATTCTCATATTTCTTCATATTTCATATTTCTTTTTTTTCCATAGAAGTCAATTGAGCTACAAAATTAATTATTTAACAGAAACGCATTGAGAGGTGCCTCAAATTTAAACCTTGCTTCAGGTTAAAGATAAAAAATAAAGGGTCATTCGGATGAGTAAAATACGTTTTAGATCTTTTAGATTTTTATAACAATGCCGATTTCGTGATTTCTTTCAATTCCATTCTATTCAAAAATGTGTTGAAATTCATCTTTGAGTGTGAAAGATTTAAGCAAATTAAAATTTTTTCATTTCTGCCTATAACTTTGAAACTTTTATCCGATTTTAAAAATATCGGCGTTCTATTTATAGTTATAATGAGCTTTTTTTGGCCTCTAGCTCTAGCCTTGCAAATATTTACGCAAAATATAATAAATTATAAAGTAAAAAACTTATTTTCCTGAAATCGTGTTGGGCTCAAGATCAAAATTATAAACTGCTTGTGACTCTTCGCTTCTAAATTTCGCAAAATCGGTTTGAGTTTGATGAGTAAGATATATATTATAATATGTAAAATTATAAATGTATGAATGCAAAAAAGTGAGGCGGAAGACTTTTTAAATAGTGTTTTTAGATTTTCATGGATATTATGCATATGTATTACAAGTCTTAAGCAATATTTAACACGTTTTAAAATTATTATTATACCCTGTACCGTATGGTACCAAAGGTATATTGCAGTTTATGCAAAGCCGAAAATGTATGTAACATATAGAAGGAGATGTCGGAGACACCCCAAAGTTACCTAAAATATGATCAGGGTGAATAGAGAAGTCGATATAACCCATGTCGCGTCCGCTCTGTCCGTCTTGAACGCCTAGATCTCAGAGATGGTAAGAGCTAGAGTAACCAAACTTTCACATTAGATCCCATATTATTTCATAGGAGACAAGTTTATTTTATTTTTTTGATATCGGGGATAAATTATATAGCTCCCATATGGAGTGTTTGAGACGACCTCGACAAAAAAAAGTTTTAGATGAATAATTCGTTTGTTTATGAAGATATCGTAACCAAATTTGGTATTCGAAAGTTTTTTATAGTTCCCAATCACTGTACCAAATTTTGATCAAAATCGGTTGATTATATCATATAGCTCCCATAGGACCGATCGGCCAAAATAACTTTTTAAAGAAAAATTCGCTATATTTCGTTTTATAACAAAGATATCGTAACTAGATTTGGCGTTCTGGAAATTTTAGACCACTTAAGCAATGTGCCAAATTTGAACAAAATCGGTTGACTATATCATATAGCTCCCATAGGTCCGATCTTCCAAAAAATCGATTTTTTAACAAAATTTGTTGTGTTTCGTTTGTTTGTTAAGATATTGGGACCAAATTTGACATTCGTGAGTATTTTATAGTTCCTAAGCACTGTACCAAATTTAATCCAAATCTGTTGACTAGATCATATAGCTCCCATAGGACCAATCTGTCCAAAAACACGTTTTTTATACAAAATTCGATGTGTTTTGTTTGTTTGTAAAGATATTTGAAATAAATTTGGCATTCATATCTTTTTTAAGGTATTTAAGCACTGTGTCAAATTTTATTGAAATCAGTTGACTATATCATATAGCTCCCATAGGAACGAATGGTCAAAAAAAAAATTGTTTGCCTAAAAATTCTTCTGTTTTTGGTTTTTTGTGAAGGAATCGGACTTTTATTGCAAGCTTGTGAGTACAGGGTATCCTAAAGTCGTCCACGCCCGACTTTACGAACGCCATTTTTTTTTTAATTTTAGTATTTATAGAAGCTTTGAATCCTTTGCAAAAAAACTATACTTTTTCAAAATTTGAAGATTATTTCATATATAAAAAAGTTGTACGTCGTTGATATTTATATATAAGAATACATATATAGGGGTAAAGTAAAAAGTTATATTATATACATATTTTTTCATTTACAACAATGCCTAGTCGAAAAAATAATCGCAATAAAAACTGAATTGCCGCTTTCTTAAAAATACGAATGATCAATCATAGCTCGTGAATTCACTGGAAAAACTAATACTCTATATATATTTTTTTAAATCTTTTATCTTTCACTAAAAGCAATGATTTAAATATATTTACATTTCCTTTGTTTATGAATTATGTCTTATCTAAGCAAAAGTTTAATTTAATATTTCTGATATCAATAACTATCGATAAATAATCGCAATTTGCAAGTGAATTGCCGCGTTAATTCACTGGAAAAAAGTAAAGCTACAAGTATATCTTTTTTTGAATCTTTTTCACAAAAGAAAAAATTGTTCAAATATATTTATTTTTATTCGTTTATGAATCATGTCTTGTCTAAAAAAAATTTGACTAAATATTTATATATCGATAAATAATTGCAATAAAAATTGAACTGCCGTTTTCTCAAAAATAAATTCTTATTTTTACAACGCGTGAATTTATTTGGAAAACAAAATTCTATACATATTTTTTAAAATTATTTATCATTCCCAAAAAAAAATCATTATATAGTATTATGTTTTTTCAAAGAAAAGTTTAACTAAATATGCGCAATATGTTTTGTTAAAGAAAACTATAACTACATATTTTGATACTGATAAATAATCGCAATATGAAAGCGAATTGAGTTCTATGTGAAAAACAAACTACGATTTATATATTTTTTTTAAATCTTTTTTCTTTACATAAAAAATTATTCAAATATCTTTACTTAAACATAAAATATGTCTTGTTAAAGAAAGGAGGGCTTTTCCACTTTCGAGAATTATCGAGAATTAATCGAAAGCGTCTGAGTTCAATGCGAAACACAAAATCAAAAAGATAAAATCTTTTATCTTTCAATAAAACATTATTCAAGTGTATTAATTTATACACAAATTAAGTATTGTCAACGACATTCCTATAAATTCCACTCTTGATAATTATCGATAAATAATCGAAATTTGTTGGAAAAATTTACGTTTTCGCATATTGTAATATACTTATCAAAATGAATAAAAATTGAAAAGTTCCTAAAAGAAAGTAATCCATTTCCCTTTGTTTTGCCGATATGTACTTTATTTCGATAAACATAGTGTAATATTTTTGCAGTTCTTAAATATTGTTTAATCGATTGAAAATTTTACACTTAGAGGCAGAAATCTATCAATTTGAGAAGATTTAAAGGGTAGATGTAAAAATTTATTGACTAAAAATAAGGCCATTTCACTTAGTTTTGCCGTTATGTACTTATTAGTGAAATATTTATGTAGTTCTTAAAAAAAAAGTGTTTAATAGGTTGAAAATTTTTAACTTAGGGGCAGAAACTTAACAATTTAAGATCCCCTAAGGATAAGATGTATTAGACATAGTATCAACTATAAAGCAATCCCATTCACTTAATTTTGCCGATATGTACTTTATTTTAATAAACATAGTAAAAACTTGTTGCAGCTCTTAAAAAAAGTGTTTAGTCGGCTGAAAATTTTAAACCTAGAAGTAGAAATTTAAAATTTTTTCAGCTAATATTAAACTATAAAGTAGTCAATTTCACTAATTTTTGCCGATATGTACTTTATTTTGAAATTTGTAGTTGTTAACAAAATTATTTAAAAATTTTAAACTTAGAAGCTTAAAGGGAAGATGTAAAAATTTGTTCAGCATAATATTAACTATAAAGTATTCCATTTTACCTTTTTTTTTGCCGATATGTACTTTATTTCGATAAACATAGTGAATTATTTTTTGCGGATCTTAAAAAAATGGTTTTTTCGGTTGACAATTTTAAACTTAGAGGCAGAAATTTATAAATTTTAGACACCCTAAAGGGAAGCTATAATAATTTGTTCAGCATAATATTAACTATAAAGTAATCTATTTCACTTATTTTTGCCGATATGTGCTTTATTTAAATAAACATAGTGTAATATTTTTGCCGATATGTAAAAAAATTATTGAAAAATTTTGAAGTTAGAAGCATTAATATATAAATTTTAAAAGAATTAAGGGAAGATGTAAAAAAGTTTTCAGTATATAATATTAACTATAAAGCAATCCATTCACTTATTTTTGCCGATATGTACTTTATTTAAGTAAACATAGTGAATTATTTTTGCAGTTCTTAAAAAAATAGTTTATTCGGTTGACAATTTTAAACTTAGAGGCAGAAATATATCAATTTTAGATCCTCTAAAGAGAAGGTTTTATAAAATTTCCAACACAATACCTACTATAAAGCAATTCATTTCACTTGTTTTGGCCGATATGTACTCAGTAGTGAAATATTTATGCAGTTCTTAACAAAAAGTGTTTAATCGGTTGAAAATTTGAAACTTAAGATTAAGAAATTTATCAATTCTATACTCCTAATGGGAAGGTGTAAAAATTTGTTCAGCATAATATAAACTATAGTAATCCATTTCACTTATTTTTGCCGATATGTATATTTGCGATTCTTAAACAAATTGTTTAATCGGCTTAAAATTTTAAGATCAGAGGCAGAAATGTTTTAATTTTAGATCCCATAAAATAATTTTCATAGCATGAAATTAGCTATTGGTCTGCGGAGATCACTGCACCCATAATTTTATGAAGACAACGTAATGAAAAGAAGCACCCAACAGAGAAAAAGAATCGTTGCCACCCTATGACATACTAGGGAAAATGAATTCGAAGAAGAAGAAGATTATGGTATTTCACTATAGACTCAGGAAAGTAAATGCAAATTCAACCAAGAAAAAAGAGTTTTTACCAACGTTTATTTGGGAGATTCATCTTTGGCAAGTATGCTTGAAAAAAATAATGTCCCACAAACGATCATCACGTCTCATCTTACAGAGGTCGACCCTATGGCAATGCATCCAGATTGACTCACTTGTAATGTCTTATTGGAACATCATAGGTCCGAATTGATGATAATGGTGTCGAGTAACAAACCAAACACGGATGGATCTTGGATGGGGGCTCGGTAGTGCAGTGTATGGCCTGCTGCACCCCCATCCCAGACGTCCATGCTTCGAACGCGCGATCGTCCACCACTAAAATCCAACTAGGATTGCCTCCTGGTTATCGGATCCTGGTTATCAACTCAAATTGGGCTTAAGAACGACGGACACACTGAATTCGCAGTGACCTCTAAAGATCATCTAGGCACATTTACAGAGTTTATCTATGAGCGAATCTATGAACTAATAGATATTTTAAATCTCACGAGGTCTTTTGATGGAGGTAGAACACAATAAGAAGCAGGTTGGGGTATTGTACGTTACAATTAAAATTGGGCGTAGGACCGACTAACACATAGATTTCGTAAATGCACTCTAAAGACCATTGAGTCTTCGGGGCATATTTAAATAGAACCCGATCCGCGAAGTGAAAAATAGAGCAAGATATATAAGTACGAATTTATAATGCGCCCTCTCAAAAATCATTAGCCATCCTTCCTAAAAACTTATTCCAGCTTTCTGAACAGAGTCCAAAATGCCTTTCGAGGTTCATTCAGCCCACCTGATGGCTGTGCATTAGAACATCTAGAAGACCTCTTAAGTGGGGAAGGGTCACGGAAAGTCGACCATTCCGGTAACACAACGGGCCTAGTTGCTGGCCTACGTGATTTGGTAACGTCCCATCATAACTGGCGCCTTAACCTAACCTAACCCAATACTCTACTTGGACTCAGAGTTTTTCATCCAGGGTCCATTCTGGCTACCAAGTAAAAAAAAATCTTCAAAAATGTAACCCTCAAACTTTCTGTGACTTCTCCAAAAAAAAATGTCTCGAAAATCGATTTACCCATCTAGCGTTCATTGGCAGAACTTTATATATATACCATATATAGATAGCGCCCACACGATCTTATCTTGGTGTTTATAAACTTTGTTTTAACTAAAAAAAAACTTTTCAAAACTTTATTATATATATATTTTTTTTTTTTTGTAAGCTTGTAAGCCATTTGGGATTCAAGGGCTTAGCAAATGGGTAATGCCCTCGATAACTGGTAATAACTAGACTTTGTCTTCGTGTCAACTTGGTAGAGTGTTAAGAATGTGTCGCTATTTCCGGCGTGTTGTTGTTATTGTTGTTGTTGTGGTTTTTAATAAGTTCATATGTAAATAGTTTGAACTTTAGCTGCAAGTAAACAGCAAACAACAAATAAGCAACAACAATGACAAGTTTCTATAATGCGGCACGTTCAATTGAGTGTCTAGTCAAAACATGCAACCATGTCTTTGAGTCCGGTGCAGATGCACCCCAGACAATGACAAATCCCTGCCGCCCCCAAACACAATGGAATGTGTGAAAAGCATTCGCTCAATATCATAGGCAAAAATGTCTGATGATGATGAAGATCTGGCAATGATTAGCGTGGACCTGATTTTACACGAATTTCGGACTATGTACCACCGATACATAGGAAATTACTAAGCTTACGCGTAAGGTAGCTTTTTTATATAAATACTTGAACAGCTGGCATTGGAAAACCTCTAATTGGAATTCGGAACACATAATTTTTGGTTTATTTACTTATATTATATACTTGGGCCTAAGTACATAACTGAAAGCCGCTATATCGATCCAATATCATATCTTTTGTTCCAAGTAATTCGGCAAGTGTCAAACTTTGCAGCTCGAAAGTTTTAGGCGCTTTAACCCTCCCAAAAACAAAGTCCACTCTTTTGTCAGCTGCATCTGACAGCCTCGTCACATCTTTGCGTCATGTGCCTTGCCAGCTATAATAAAAAAAAAAAAATAAAAATCGTAAAACATTTGAGCCAAATACTACTCGGTATGTGTAAAAACAAATATCTCAAGCGTATTTTTATTATTGTCAACGGGTGTGGATACCAAATAACTTGGGCGTGCCGCACGCCTTACTCGTTATATGTATCTACTATATATTTAAAACAAGAAAAAAAAAGCAGCTTGTTTTTTTCATCTCAGAGCTTTTGAATTTATTAGGTTAGCTTTATAAATTGATTATATAATCTATATACATATTCCCAAAATTTATGGTAGCTTTTTCTATATTTCTCAGTGTCTCAATCTATTTTAGTTGGACAAATTATTTATTGACCTTGCCAAAACTTAGAACCTGTTCCGGTTTTCATTTTTGTTTGGATTTGGCGAAAATAGACTTCCAGCAGCTTTTACGACATAAATAATAATATTATTGGGAACGTTTTACTGCGTACTAAAACATTTACCCGTAGAAGCTCTAGTGCAATATCCTTGACAAACTTAATTATTAGGGATGGCATCGTGCACTGAGTTTATATGACCGTTGGAGTAGCGTTCTTAAATCCCACAAACCTATAATAATAATGACATGTTTTAAAAATATAAGTACTTAGTCTACCTACAAAAATTTTCCAATTATTTATATTTCGCGCTATTGCTCGAAGTTCGCTGACAGATTTGTTCGTCTCTTTCCTTATTGATCTCCGCCGTGTACTTTTTGGACGTCCGCGATTCCTTCTGCCCTGGGAGTTCCATTCCAATTCTCTATGTGACATTTCGTCGATAGGCTTACGTAGGGTATGTCCCAGCCAACCATACTTCCGCCTCAATATCTGTTTGTCGAAACCTCTAGTTGTTATATTTCCTGATGCCCATTTTGCTGGGTTTTTTTCCTGAACCTGCAGTCCCCAGTAAATAACCCAGTCTGTAGGGATGTGTGGGGCAAAACCCTCCCTGGGGTAAAACGCGCCTTAACGAATAACGATGTTTTTTTCGGGATTTATAGCTGAAAAAAAAAGTGGGAAACATAAAACAAGAGATTAAATTAGCAGAAATGTCAAGAAAATTACAAATTTATTCAATTTAACTTACTTAGGGTAACGAGGGCCGCCTCGACTTTTTCGGCGTTCCTCCTGTGCCAGAGCTTTCATAGGATCGGGGTCTGTAAAGATGGCAGAAAACGCGACGTTTTCAAAATGAAATCCAAGAAAGCGTGGCGTATATTGCTCTATTGTAAGTGGCGCATTTTGCCCCATGAGTACATTTTCAAGACGGTAACGCGTGGTTCGAAAGCGAGCTAAAACTGCGCCAAACCGATTTAATTTTCGAGCTCATCACCCTCAAATTACTATAAAAACTCACTTTCAGTTAAGTCCGATAAAAAAAATGGACCAAAATATGATATTTCTTTTCACCGAAATATTTGTGAAGCGGTGCTCAAAACGCATTTCCTTTTATAAATCACAAATGACACTTCCAAAGTTTCGAGCTCATCACCTTCAAATTACTACAAAAACTCACTTTCAATTAAGTCCGATGCAAAAATTTACCAAAATATGATATTTCCTTTCACCGAAATATTTGTGAAGCGGTGCTCAAAACGCATTTCCTTTTATAAATCACAAATGACACGCCTAAATGAAAAGCGCTTACAATTACAGCTCTTCACAAAAGCTATGTATGGAAAAAATTTGCAGCCTCTAGCGATTACCTTTGGGACAGTAATCCAGGTTAAATATTTCTCAAGTGGCGCTTTCTGCCCCACCTTCCTGTTCTAATAGAATTTTTGCTCAGTTAGGAGATTTTCTGATAACTACTTGATGTATAGGTATCCAGAAATTTTTACTCTAAAACAAAATACAACTGACACAGATTTGGTCGCAATATATCAAAAACTAAAAAAAATTCCCAAAAAATTCAACCGTTTTTAAAATATTTGCAAATTATTCGAAAAATACCATTAACGTTTTCCAACTTTTAATTTTAAACAGGTATTGTGCTTGAACGTATCAACCTAAAACCTGGATTTAAGTCTAGTTTGATAGATAATTTTATTTGCAACAATTTAAATAAATTTCAATCATTTAAATGGCGTACGTAAAGTCGTGCGCGGACGACTTTGGGATACCCTGTACCACTAGCCTGCAATAAAATCCGGTTCCTTCACAAAAACCAAAAACAGAATAATTTTTAGGCAAACATTTTTTTTTTTGACCGATCGTTCCTATGGGAGCTATATGA
>JBAMAX010004479.1:0-40084 GCA_037043745.1 Chymomyza amoena | reverse complement strand
AACGTCTATTTTTGCTTAATGCACTCGCATCGCTATGTCTGGCCGCCTCTACGGGCTCACCGCACAGCAATTTACGCTTCACCACCGAGGAGCTACTCTATGGGTTAGTATTCTAAAGTCTTTGGTATATATTCCCTATATAATAGTTAATTTAATTATTTACAGTTTGAGTGCTTCGTTGGTGCACACCTTTACACAGGTCAGAGCAGCCGCCTTGCGCACCATACGCTATGCCTTAAGCACCGCCAAGGATATTAAAGTGTTCAACTCACTGCAGCTGCAGCATTTGTTATGCCGCTCCATCGATCTAATGCTTAAGAATGATGATGAGCGGGTACAGGCCTTAAAACTTGTACGCAAAATGCTTGCCATTGCACCTGAGTATATTAGTCCAGTGGTGGTGCGTTGCCTGGTCTCCCTAGCGGATAGTGGCATTGAGGAAAGTGACAATTTGCTGCGTGCTTGTCTGGCCACTTTAGCCGAGTTTGCCGTGCTTAATCCTGCGCTGCTTATTGTCTGCGGAGGCGTCACATCGATTACACGCAATGTTCTCGAATGTCACAATCCACGTATTGCCGAAAGTCTTTGCGGCGTACTACTGTATTTACTCGAATGGCCACAGACGCGGAATATTTGTGGCGTGCGTTTGGATTGCCTTGCGGCGCCTTATTGCGACTTTACTTATAGACTGGGCATAATGGACAAAAACAAGTAAGATGTCAAGAAGTGAATGATATCTTTTATTCTCATATCAATAAATAATATTTTATCTTTTCTCAGAGATGCGCGTGAATTGCGCTACACCAGCTGCCGTTTGGCCTTGCTGTCCGTGCTGCGCAGCTGGACCGGCACACTTGAATTCTGTGATCCAAGCAAACCTTCAGGCTTAAAAGCAATAGTCGACGCTTTATATTTAAATCAGGTCGAAGTTAGAGTAAGTCAAAGCCTAAATATAATCCAAAACAATACAATAATACTTTGTTCTTTCAGAAAGCAATATTGGACTTGCTTTATGAACTTCTAAGTCTTCCGCAGCCAGCATGGACAGATGACTATGCAGTTGCCTTGCAAACGGTTGATCCGTCTGACTTCCAAGACACTTGGCTGCTAAGTAATGGCTTTGTTACTGCCGAGGGTCGTTCCATATTGCCTAGTCTGGCCGCCTGTGCACCTAACGTTGTCGAGCAGCATTTAGCACTAATGCTTTATTGTTTTCTCGAGACGGGACTGTTAAATGCGCTAGTTGAAGTAGCTGTTGGTAGCGATCAGTTTGTATCGGTGCGTGCCACTGTGCTTATTGGAAAAATCCTGCAGCTTATGCACACGCATTTACCGGCGGATATATGCAGCACCAGCCCGGCATTGCCTACGCTAATTGGTCATGCAACACAGGGCAATCAGCAGGCCAATGCGGCTGTGGCTGCCTTGCAGAACTATCAAAAGATGCTACGACAACGTCCAGCATCGTGTAGTTTATTTCTGGATAGTATTATACAGGGCGGTGGTAAGTGCGCTTTAAATTCTATACGTTCAACTGAAAAGTACTAATTTATAACGCCTTACAGCTCTGATACAGTCGCGTCTCTTTCGACGTGACATTAATGCTCAGGACCAAACAAATCCTTTAAGCCAAAATGAGACTGCCGCGGCCTCACCCGCAACACGAACCCTGGACCGTCAGCGTTTTGACTCGGTCTCCTCCAGCGAAGAGTCGAATTCGCAAACCTCAAGCTCATTGCGTTCCAGTTTTCGTCTGAAGCGCAAATTTCTGCCTCATGTATTCTTTGATACATTTCGTTCTTTCAATCGCTTGTTAACGGACTCGAATGTTCTCACGCAGCCCGATAGCAACTGGGACTGGGATGTAATCATCACCATACTGAGAGTAAGCAAGCTATTCATTAGCATAAGAATATATCTGCAATAATATGCCTATTATTTTATTTACAGTCGAATTTGTTGCTGCTGGACTTTGAGCTACTAAAATTCCTAAATAAATTTTTAAAACGTCTGGTTGACTATTTTAAGCCAAGCAATAATCGTTTCTCGCATCAAGATCTGGTGCCGGGTCCGACGTTGCCAGCCTTTGTCACCGCTGGTCTGGATCTTATTGATGTGCTGCTTATTAGCAACGAGGTAAAATCTTTAAAAAACACCTCTCAAATGTATTACAAACTCGAACTAATTCCTTCTGATCGATTTGCTTACAGCTGGATTGCATGCGTCTCATTACCGACTACTTTTCGGACATAAGTCAGCATTTGCTTGCCGTAACTACATCGAATCGTGCCCACGATTGTCTTTTCAGTCCCCAGCATATGAACAATACAATGTGCCAGCAGTATTTCCTTTACATTGGACGCATGTGTCGCACCAAAAACGGCGTTGAAATTCTCAAGAACACAACCGTGTTCGAACAGTAAGTGCTTGTTAATCCTATTTATTAAAAAAAAATATTATTTAATGTCTTCTTTATTGCAGCCTTATAACGCTGGTGCGCTTTACAGATCATGTATGCTATGTAAAGCTTATTGTTTCCGGTTTAAACTACAGCTTTGAGCCAGCACCACGCATAGTGCTGGAAAAGGCTCTGACCGCAGCTAAAACTCGCAGCGGGCGACTATATGCTACGCAGTTTCTTGCCGTGCTATTGCGCGCTCGTCTGCCCAACTTTGAAGTCTGGGGCATACCATTTATCATACAGCAAACCAAGGATTCTGATCGCAGCGTTGTACTAGCCGCCATGGATGTGCTAGAGGAGGCGTGTCATGAGAAATACTACCTCGAGGAGATAGTCAGCCTATGGCCGAATCTTAAATGCCTTGGCGATGTTGGCCGCATGCTCATGTCCCGCTATTATTCACTTTCACGCGGTCTCAACAACAGCAAGGCTCGTATCAAGGAGGAAATCGAATACTGGCGGAATGGCTACAACAAGCGCTATGTTTTGCTTGTGGAGGCAGACACACACTCCAGCCTAACACTGCACGTACGCAACGAGGATGGCTACTATTCGCGTCGCAATTGCAACACGCGGCCTGCTGTGGTACCACCAAATATAGCTCCCCATTTGTATGGCCAAATGGTGCAGACAGCTCAGGGTATGACAGCTTTGCGCAAGCATGGAGATTTACCCCAACTAGTGGAGGTAATAACGCGCAGTAAGTGTACAGACGAAACTGAAAGTCTGGAGCTTAAGGCGGCCATTTGGGCCTTGAGTCATGCTTCTACAAATGCTAATGGCGTTGACTATTTCATAGAGACGGGCGCAAGGTATGTAAATCAATTCTTTAGGGTTAAAAAAATCTAATTGCTTTACTTTTAGATTATATGAAAAGCTTATACTGCTGGTGACTAAGTGCGAGGTGTATTCGGTGCGCGCTACTTGCTTTAGTGCCTTGGGCTTGATTGCAGGCACTCAGCTTGGTGCCAATATTCTTTTCAAGCTGAGTAGGTTGAAAAAGATTAGATATCTTTCTAAATGCAGTTCGTAATTTACCAATTCATTTTCTTTGTATAGATTGGCTAAGCATACGTCATGATCGTAACACCATGTGGCCAGTACATCAGCCAGAAGACTGGATGTCCACCAATTATACGCCTGTACGTCATCAGTATGAAGATATGCGTCCATATAATTACATGGGTATTGAGGATCAAATCGATGGTTCCTATTACGCAGGCAGTAGCTATTGGAATTTGGTCCTAGGCAGCAATGCGCCGAAGGGTGGTATTGGTGTAGGAGCTGCAAGCGCCAGTTCGGAGCTACAGGATGCCAATACGACCACGGATAGCGTGCGCACAGCAGCGGATGAAGTAAGAGTAAAAAAAGAGAAAACAAGCTATGTTATTACTTATTATCTTACGTCTTTTTCAGTTGCAATCGTCAAAAACACTGATTAGCGCTACGGCAGCCAAGTCAAAGACACTGCCCGAGGGCACAAATCTACGTCAAGGCAAGCATCAACGCTCGCTATCCGAATCGAAGACAACAGATGTGATAACGTTATTGGGTAATGTTGGTGCACCAGGTGCGGCTTTTAATCCTACGAATTTTTCGCATCGCATACGCTATAATTCCTGCACCGATTCCAATACGTCGGGCGTAAGCAGTTGCGAGTCAGTGACAGGACGTACTGCAGCTGCCACCATGGGGTAGGTTTCAGTAGCCGCATTTGATATTCAGCGTATTCTAAAATTTGTCTCAATTGCAGTGATTTTCAACAATTTCCGTTGAGTCCCATACCCAGCATGTCGAATCTGCTGGAGCTGCCGTCATATCAGTCCAGTCAGTTCTTACGGCGTTCGTTGCTAGGCAACTCATATTTGCCACATGCGCTTAGTCCCTTGGCCATGAAGGGCTATGCACAATTACGCACACTACGTGCCCACAGCCGCCCAGTATTTTCAGAATCTGCCGCGGAACTCTATGATTTCATAGACATTGTGGATCGCGTGGAAATGCGACCAAGAAAATCTTCATGGGGCGAATCGCAGCGACGCATCAAAGTGCGCAGCCTCGATCGCCAAAATTTCCTCAATGTGTTCACGTAAGTTTATACTCTCTAAAATCATTTTTTAACAGATTTGTGAAGGAGATTCGGAATGAAGTCCCAAACGTTTTTAGCACTTGTTGCGATTTAATAATACTCCAGTTGATAAACAATTCATTAATATTATTTCAGCCGCTTATCTTCGGAGGAGCTACAGGTGCCACTGCCAACGCTTAATGCGCCCAAGTTCCTAACGCAGAATGACCTTAAGGGACCCTGCTATGCAGGCATTTGTCTGCCAAAGAATGCGTTGGATTTGTTTCCCACGCGTAATCTAACACGCACTTATGTTTCACGTGATATCCAAGATCAGGATTTGGTTGGCATAAATTTGCTAACCGCCAAGCAACAGTTCCTTAATGACTCGCTTAACAACGAAGGCGGCGATGAGTCCTCAGTCATATCATCGCTCTCGGATGTATCTTCAGTGAGCAAACGTCAACCGTCCAAGTGGTATCAGGGTGCCAAACATGGACGTAATCAATGCCTACATTGTACACGCGCGCGACGCCAATTGCGCATGCACACGTTAAGACCGGATGAGACCACAGCGAATGGTGTTGGTGTCGTGGCGGCGCCTTGTGAGCTCTATAGCTCAGCGGCCGCTGCTCTGGTAGCAGCTGGTATGCAAGCGGGGCCTGCACTGGCACGTAAAAGCAATACCAGCTCTAAGCAGCATCAGCACCATACCTCAACAGAGGCCACCTCCAACATACAACTATCAGATATTTCCTTCAACTCACCCGAAAGTATTTTAAGCGAAGAAAGTCTACCTGATCGTCTTACTGCCTCTATATTGTATAATGTGCAGCGCCTGGCCAATCCGGTTAGTGCCAAGCAATCTAGAAGTGCTTTATTGGAGCTGAAGCAAAAGCATCCGAATGCATTTCAAGACATTTGCTTGTACTCTGAGGCCTGCAAGACTCTGGGCCGTAGCAATTATCGCATGGGAGCTCGTCGGTTTTTGCAGGAGTTATTTTTGGATCTGAACTTTGATTCGTTCTATACAGAGCCACAGGAAATAATAGCCAAAAAGACTAAGATGCCGCCTGATCAAGAAGATTCCGAAATACTTCTTAGATATATGGCAGCTTCTAGTAGCGGAACTATAAGCAGCGCCAGTTCGGTTACAGCCGTGCCAACGATTCCAGTTTCTGCATTGCCGCCAGCTGCGGTTGGTCACAAGACGGCTCACCTTAAGTCCAAGCCATTGGCTAGTGTCTACGAGACCAGCTGGGAAAATTTGCTTATGGAACAGTCTCCGCGACTAGGAAATGCTCGCAACAAACCTCAAGTCAAACCTAATGAGGCTAGGTCAACAGGCATAAAGTTGCATAATGAGCTGCACATAGCAACGGATGAGGATGACGACAAGGGCGGAGGTGAGCGTGCTGCCAAAGATAAAAACGACGATGAGGATGAGAACGAGGAGGATGAAGATGAAGATGACAATGATGGCGCAAGCGATGCCGGCGAAGATGTCTGCGATGGCAGCGGTGCTGGCACTCAAGCCTCTAGCGTAACCACTGCTCATACTGCTTTGCCAGCCGTACAGAGTGTAAGCGATCAGGCGTCCAATAGCAATCGCAGCAGCATTTGTACTATAAGCCAACAGCCCACCAGCGCTGGAGCAGCACAACCGCTAGAGAACGATAACAAACAGTATACGCGTGGTCGCTTTTATACGCTCGAGCTGGACTTGAGCTGCACAAAGAACAAGTTTCCAATAAGGGATCGCACGCGCAACTCATTTGGCAAGACAACGACCTCAACGACATCACCACCCAACAGCTGCAGCAGCAGTAGTAGCAGCAGTGCGCCCCAGACGCAATTACAGTCCTCGACTCTTCAAAAGCGTCAAATGGAAGTAAGATCTGCTGTGCAGCACTCACATTCTTTTTCGCAATTTGCGAATGTTACCAAAAGTCTAGCAGCCAGTATGGCCAAGCCGGTGGGCAGTTTATATTGTGAAAAACGCTTGCATAGCTCCAAGTCGGAGGCAGTATTAGCTGGCGGCAATGGCAGCGTCAAATGGACAACTGCCAAGTCTGCAGCAGCGGCTTCAACAACAATTGCTCCATCATCAACAACAGCACTGAAGTCCACAGCGACAACTTTGGCGAATATTGAAAATAAACTTACGAAGCACGATGGAGCCACATAGGTGTAGAAAGGATTGCTATAAAGTTGTTTTAAACCATAATTTTAAAAGCTCTCTTTTGTTTTGTTTTTACATTATTCTTTGTTTGCTATCTGAGGATGGAATAATTAAAAAGAAATTGTATACTAAACGCAACTGCTAAGCAATTTATGAAACGTTTGCATATGTATAACATTTCGCTAAAACACAAAAAAAAAAAGTAATGTACAATATTTAAGTAACAATTTGGCAACTTAGCTATGCTACTTAATTTTTATTTGTTTACAACCTTTTTTTTGTTGCAATAGCATACATATTTACGTTTTGTAAGTTGTTGCAACTTAATAAGTAATATTTATATAAAAATGTATGCTTAAATAATGTTTAAAGTTGTGTGTGAATGTATGAGCGAAAGAGAGTTACCAAGTTAAATTTCAATAATAATTCATGGAAAACAGCCAAACTGCGATACCTTTGTATGTCCTAAATAAATACTAATATAACAAGCATATATACTTATGTTATATATATATATAGCACATAAAAATGCAAATCATTCAAAACATAAAACACATTTTTTTTAAACGTACAAAAAAGAGCAAATGGAAAAAAAAATGAAAAAAACCATAATTAAGTTTACTCAGTAATTTTATTATACCGATTATCATAATTTTTTTTAACACTAAAATTCGTTAAATTTAAGCAAATTCAAAATCCAAAAAAACTATAATATATAATTTTATATGAATACGATGTGTAAAAAGCAGAAAAAAAAACAACTATTTATAAATTTGAACTAAAGTAAAAAACAAAAAAAAAAAAAGAAGAAATACCCATAAGCAACAACAACAAAAACCACCGCAATTTATTAACTCGATTGTACTTAAAATTAAACAATTACTTATTATTACAAAGAAGCAAGCAATTAAGTAAGACCACGACAGAAATTTCATAATTTATATTAAATATGAGATTGTAAGAACCTTCAAACAGTCCTCCAATAAAGCAACCAAAATTAAATAAATAAAACCTCAATCAAATACAAAATATAAAACGAGTTGTTATTTAACGCGCTAACGTGTGATACCGGCATATGACGATAACAGCTAAAAGTTATCGATGTGTTAAACGATAGCGCCGCTAGTTGTAAGGCGGCAAAATATCGATATTTTACGATTCGTCATTGTGCAAGAAAATAAACAAAACAAACGCGCCGCAAGTAACTTTTGTTATGTTTACAAATTTTAAAAGTTAATTGCTTCAAAAAAGACACATTTAATTTGCTATGTTCATTTTATTAATACTCTATAATTGAAATTAGCTATGCTGTTTGTATCATGCAGTTGAGTTCGTAAACTACTGTAAGTATGAAGACGTAGAATTTGTGCCCAACTTAAAAAACTTTATATGCCATTAGTTGCATTTATGTAGGCATTATAATTATATATTATAAATTGTAGTAGCTAAAAGGTGTGTTTTTGTGTAGGAATTCGTCGTAAGCTCTATTTTTCTATATGCATGGAAGTATTATTTATGTTTGTATATATAGTAGTTATGTATTTGGTAATTTGTATTGTAGTCATGTTATTTATTTATTTTTGTTTTTTTGATTTCTAGGATGTGCGTTAATGCGTTATTTGTGCGTATGATTTGTGTCTTAGAGCACGTATAGAGGAACCGTAAGTACTTCGTTGAATTTTTTTAAGTTTCTTGTTTTTTTTTTTTTGGTTTTGTTTTGTTTGTGTCGTAAAGCTACAAGTACAATAATTGAGCAATAGCATAAACTATGTTACATTTTAATACGATTTTACGTATGCATTGTATATAATTTATGTTTTATGTATGTATGTAAATGCAAATATAATTCGTATGTATAGTTAAGTATCTATCAAAAAACGCAGCAGCCACACAAGCAAAATTAACAATTTCAGTCCAGTTTGCATGCCGCCATTAACAATAGACCAATAGACTACTCTACTCCGTCTTACTATGGCCAGGCGAAGTTGATGCCTGTCAATTGATAAAACTTATTGTTAAACGGCCTATAGAACTCTCTCAGTCGTTCGATAGCATTAGCATCGATATGTGGATGATTCCGTCCTTTGGTTTTGCCCAAACAATGCGGTGTTGAACGTGCCTCGGACTTGAATAAACATGGAAAACCCTTGGTGGCATTAAAATAGAAATGCTTTTCGGTTACCACACGCTTTAGGCCCAAAAAATCCTGCACACGTCCAATTTCATATGCCGGATCCATAATCAAACGTTCGCCACTAATAAACAGCAGCTGAGAGAGCGGAAAGTAAAGCAGCCAACGTTCCAAATAACGCGCATAAACTCCAATTTTAACAGGACCCCAATTGGTGTCCACCACTGCATAAGAGCCATTTACAAAGGCCAGTTCCTCGAAGCGTTTCATATCAGCCTTTTTGCTGGCCGCCTGTGTGTAGTCGGAAATTGCACGCGTCACGGGATCCCGTACCACAATCAGTAATCTGTAAGGAATAAGATATACAGTCATAGGTTAGCTTAGTTTGTATAGGCAGCTTAGATTGTGAATGGGAGAGAGACCCAGAGACCATGAGGTCCATTGTGTTGCCTAATTCAAAGAAGGGGAGGGAAGGAAAAAAGGAGAAAGGAATGGAATTGTGGAGGAGAATCAAAAACTGTAGGACATCCCTAATCGCCTAAGTCTCTCATGTTGCCGAACCATTTTGAGGATTCGACGAAAGCAGCCAGATCCGCTATGGGCACATAGGCTAAACTACTCAGATCCTCAAAGAAGGGCTTACCCAGAAACTGGGTTCGCCTTCCAAGAAGCGCCAGGCAGTCGCATAGCAGGTGTTGGATGCTTTCTGTCTCTTCCTCATCTCCGCAGCTGCGGCAGAATGAAAAACTATAGGACATCCCTAATCGCCTAAGTCTCTCGTGTTGCCGAACCATTTTGAGGATTCGACGAAAGCAGCCAGATCCGCTATGGGCACATAGTCTAGACTACCCAGATCCTCAAAGAATGGTTTGCCCAGAAACTGGGTTCGTCATCTAAGAAACGCCGGACAGTCGCATAGCTGGAGTTGGATGCTTTCTGTCTCTTCCTCATCTCCATAGCTGCGGCAAAAATCGTGATGGGGAACGTGCAACTTCTTAGCCATATTGCCAATGGTGCAGTGCTCCGTTACAAGGCCTACCACCATCTTAGTCCTGTTTTTATGATAGCGCAGGAGTTTAGATGTTCGCTTTGAATCATATCTCGACCAAAGTGCTTGCTCCCGAACGACAACTGGACACTCTAGCCGTCTCCCTTATTTGCGATACGACGTCCTGTAATGGTCTTTTTATGTCCGTAACCGCAATGTTATCTGGCAGCGCTGAGCCGTTCCTGGCGCTTCGTAACCAGGGACACCTAAGTAACCCGGAACCCAGCAGAGGCCTATTGAGTGGCCATGGATTCGGTTGAGCGCTAGCGTCGTGTTACGGATCCGTTTACTCTTTATGGTATGCGATGACACAGCTTAAATTCCAGCCTGACTATCGACAAGAATTACAATGTTCCTTGGACTTACGTCCACTATTCTCTTTCCGCCAGAGCTCTACCCGTTTCAAATCATAAATATATATACATATATATAAATGGTTTTGGATGTAAATCACTCCTGTTACTAAGACCATTTAAAGGCCTAGTTCCCCAACTTTTCCCGCACTTACTTGGTGGCCGTGTTCATATGATAAACACGCTGTGGCACTTCCTTGGTTACAAAATAGCTGGGCGTCTTTTCCATTGTTATCTGTCCTTCAATGGTATAGGGCATGTGATGTCTATACCAACGCAATCCACGTTGATAGTGTCTGTCAAAAAAATGCACCTCCGAGCCTGCAGCACGCACATCCGGATGTAATCTTATAAACTCCAGCAAAGCTCTGGTGCCGCTCTTCTTAACGCCAATAATAAGCGTATCTGGCAAATGACGCGAAGGACGTAATCCCTGCTGACGCAGCAGTTGATACTTGGGCGCACCATCCGCAGTTGTTAAGCTGGCAACTGTGCTGCTGCTATTGGGATTACCCGCTCTACTACTGGAATTACTGGCGCTGCTGCTATTTGCACTGCCCGATGTTTTCGTCAACGTCAGTGGCGCCAAGAGATTGCGTAAGTTGCTCTATAAAAGCCCCTTGAATGAGTTATGCAGTTTGTTTATCTCACAAACAGCTTACCTTTTGCAAAGTGCGACTAATGCTGGCAAAGAGACAGGCATTAAAGCTGTAGGAGAAGTAGACAAGCGTCAGACAGACTACCATGGCAACGGCCAGGCTGCGACTGCTCAAATTGTTGAACCAAATGTTAAGAAACATTTTCTATTGTACACTTGCTTTACGACTTCCGCTTTTGTTTACAATTTTCCATGCCACGGAAAGCTAATTTCTGGCCAGCCATCTATGCCATAGCCCAGACAGGCTGAATTAAACGAATCACTTCCCGGAAAAGGCATAAGAACTTGGCTGCTACTGCAGCAAAGATTGCACTTAATGCGTTGCGCCTCTTGTTGTTGTCGCTATGAAATTCCGGAAGTGAAAGCATGTGGAAGAAAAAAGGGATAAGGCATTGAGCTGCCGCAGTTGTTAATAGGCGGGTGAATGGGTGAACGACCAGCGCGAAGGAAGCGTAACTGTGCCGGCACAAGACGCTACACTCTCAGAGCGTCAACGCAGGCGCATTAGCCGGCGCTCTCTCCTTATCCCTGTACAGTTTTTATTGTAACAAGGGACACAGTACCAACTGGCTCTCCGACTCCAGACTGCTTAAGGGTACACTACTGGGGCTTTTTTTTTTTTTGCGATTTATGATGCTGTAATATAAAGAGATTAAAGTTATCTAAAAGTTATTAAGCCATTTCTAGGAATATTAATTGAAGTATATTAGATAATCAATTTTTTAAGCAATTCGATTTCTTGGATGAAACCGGGATTTTTTTTTAATCATTTGCAATTCGGAATTTGAATAACCTTTTCTATAAAAGATGTATTTTCAAAAATATTTGGTTTTTCATTGAACCTTAAAAAAATGCTCGACACTAACATGGACTCAGTTAAATGTTTGTGGACGTCATCTTTAAGGCTTATACCAAAATAATATGAAAACCTAGTTTAAAGATGAGCTATCTTCGTCTATTCGTTAATCTGTCTGCAAGGACACCTATAGCGACAGCTAGGTTCATCAAATGTGCGCAAAACCTCTTTAGATAAGGCCTCTTGAACTAATGTACTTCTATAGCTGGTCCCCAGAATATGTACATATATCTTGAAATTTTTACCACTCCCTTTTATGATTTGAAACGTAATACAGATATGGAGTCTGTTCGAAATTTACCAAACCGGATAAATATGCCATAAGTTGGAGCCAAAAATGTACTCTTACGTCCATATTACTACTAATACTATTGTGGCCATTACCATCGGTTATCGGTCTTGGCCGTAGAAATTATCATACGCCAGCAGTTTCTGTATTGCGATTGCTGGCGCCAATTGGCAATCCCCAGGCTACGAAGATACTCTTCCCATCGCAGCGACGGGCGTCTCTGTCGTCATCGACATCCAGTGATCTCAGCTCGAATACCTTATTGGCTGGAGCATTATCATCCATTCGTGCAACATGACCTATCCAGCGCAGACGTTGTAGTTCTATGCGCCGAACTAGACCAGTGTCGCCAGGTAGCTCATACAGCTCATCGTTCATTCGAATGCAGAACTCAACATCCACATTTATCGGGCCACAGATAAATCGGGTGGTTTCTCTCAAAAGCCCCTAAAATTGCCTTATGATGATGATAATGTCCATGCTTCAGCGCCGTAGAGAAGCACGGCTATGATGAGGTTATCGTGTGTCGGGAGAGGGCTTTACTCTTAAATTGCTTACTTACCTAAGTATAACCGGTTAGCAAGATTAATCCGTCGACGTATTTCCATGCTGACGTCATTTTTTGTGTCGTTAATGCTAGTTCCCAAGAACACGAAATCCTTTACTTTGAAGTTGTAGCTATCTATTGGTGTCGTCTATATATATACTGAGTCAAAATTTTTACCATATGTGATTGTAGATATTATGATATACTTTTCTTTGTAGACTCATGTAGATCTGATGTAGTCACATAAATTTTTTGTCCATCTAACCCCCCACCCCATCGATTTACCAGCTTTTTTCCACATCAAATAGTCTTTTGAACTTAACATTTGGACATCAACTTTTATTCCAAAATGGATATAAGAGGTGTGTTCAAAAATAAATGTGACTTTTCAATTTTTGCTGGCAACGTATTTTCGATTATCGATTTTTTTTTTGTTTTGTTGTGTTGGTACACTTTTTCCAAACATCTGTACCAAATTTCAAGTGAATGGCATTTTTTGTTTGGTTGTGAGAGGCGTAAAGGTTATAAGTGTTTTGCGTGCTCGCCGATTTTTTGCTATCGAAAAATATGGATCAACGGATTTTTTTGTGTAAAACGTGGCCACAGCTGAAGTATCTGGCCGCAGATCGGGAAGAATGGAGGAAGTTTGTCGCCGCCCTATGCCCCACCCGGGGTTGAAGGACTTGAATAAGAAGAAGAAGAAGAACCGGACTTCAGCCTGCTAAGTGCAAATCTTTTCGCATCTCCCCGTATTACATTTACTTTCTATAACAAAAGTAAGCTATGACTTTTCAACAAAAACTCAGGCAGTAAAGATTTGCCTTCACAATTATTCAAATAAACAAAAACAAGCGACGAAATAGCAACTTCAGTACAAAAAATAAAAAGTAAAATTTATTTTTAATAAAACATGGCTGAACTACCGAATAAAGCTGCCTTTCTGGAAAGCTATCAGAAGAATCATCGCGAGGTCGGCAAGCGTCAGCGGGAGTACAAAAACGCACTGGCTGGCAAAGTAAAGTCGCGCAAAGATATCATACTCGAAAAAAGCCGTCAGAATACCATCAAAAAGCTAGAGCATGAAAATGATGAGCTGCGTGCTCAAGTCTGGATAGCCAGCGGTAAGACTCATGTTAAGCAAAACGAACGTTATTTAAAACGGATCAAATGCTCTGTGGACTGTTACGAGAAACTGGAAGAGGAAATAAAAGCACTCAAGGCTGACATAGTTAATATGGATCGTAAAATAAGTCGTGTGGGCAAGGAGACATATGCTTTAAATCGCCGCATTATACCGGATAATCAGCATCAGGCGCATAAGGCAAAGTTGGACAAGAAAATGATGTTATTGGAAAACGCTTTGGAAGTGAGTGTGCAGCAGGAGTGCACCTTGACAAAGACAAATCGTGAGCTACGGGACGGAATCGTATGTTTACTCAAAGAACGCAATTACTTCAATGAATCTTATTCGAAAATGGTGCACAAGCTAAATGATGATAAAAAGTATTTAATCGATACGGTAGAGTTCGTCGTACGTACTTTCGAGGGCTGTATCGAAATATATGAGAAGACCGGCTATATGAAAGAACATGGCGCAAAGGATCGTGAGATGCGCAAGATCGAAATGCAGGGTGCTACTCGTAAAATGGCTTCTGATGCCGATAACATAGCCTTTCTGCGCTGTAAGATGAAGACGCGCGAATTAGCAGATCTACAACCAAAGGAGTATAAGCGGCGCGAAAAAATACGTAGTAATCTTACCCAGAAGATAGATCTGTACAATGGTGTGCTGCTGAAGCTTCTGAACTATTCACACTTAGCCAGTGTGGATGAGATGATTCAAAAGTTTGAGCATCAAGACAGCGTTTACTTTTCCTTTCTTAACAATGGAAACGAAATGAGCTATCACATAAAACTACTCAATAACTCTGTGGATCGCCTATTCGAGGATATAACTGCGCTTAAGGAAGGAAATGCTAATAAGTATGAGAAGCAACTAAAAACTTTAGTAACACTTGAAAAGGAGTTAAGCGAAAGGAAAGAATCTAATGAGTTGTTAAAAAAGGTGCGCGATAAGAATGATCAAAAGCTACAAAATTTGGTAAATGGTATCCAATCTATATGCGAGATGGCCACAATAAATACAGAGCCTTTGTCCAAATTGTTGGGCGATCATACTCATGTTAATCTTGTAAATATACGTCGTTTCCTCAAAATGATTGAGCAACGCATGTATGAAACACTTTCAAGCGTTTACATTACGGAACGCCGTTCGGACGACCCTACTGAATATATAGTTAGAAAAATCGAGAAGATTTGTGAACCGCAGACTGATATTAATGATATTGTTGTGACCCAACAGTGTCCGGAGTGTGCCGAGGGTGAAGCCTTAAATACGGATGATCGAGGCGATGTTATTGATTTAGACTCAGCTCAGCAGACAAAGAAGAAGCTCTTCAAAAAGATTTTACAGCCGGAAATGCAGTATCGTTTGCATAGTCTTAGTCAGTGCCGTTTACCAAGATCTCGCATGCTTGCGGCCAAACGTCAATTGTAACAAAAATATATATATATTATATATTTTTATGAGTTATTTCTAAATAAACGTTTAATAAACATATTAAACATTTAATACATTTTTCAGTAGGGACGCTACAAAAGTAGACCGATAGGGACAGCAAACGACGCCATAATTTTTCCCGCTCTCTTGACATTTCTCTTCAGTAAGGTTTGCCATTTCATTATGGAAAGATATACGATCCAACAACAAGTCGAATCTATTAAAATTTACTACCGAAATTTGGATTCAGTGGCCTTAACTTGAATAGCGCTACGTCCAATTTATGGTCGTCATAATTGTCCTGCCAGATCTACAATTCGCGGGCACTTAAAATTTGGCACATATGTTCGGGAAGAGTGTACCAACACAACAAAACAAAAAAAAAAAATCGATAGTCAAAAAAAACGTTGCCCGCGAAATTTAAAAAGTCTCATTATTTTTTGAACACACCTCGTATTGCTTGAAAACAAAAGAAAATTTGGTTCATAAACAAATGAATTAAAAACACCTCTATGGACGCTAAATAATGTAACACCGATATCAAAAAAAAATCAAACAAACTTGTCCCTTTTGGAAAAAAAAGGGATCTAATGTGAAAGTTTGGCTGATCTCGCTTTTTTCATCTCTGAGATCGAGTCGTTATCGACTTCTCTAGTCACCCTATGTAGGTTAGTTTTGGGGGATTTACCGACGACTCCTTCTGTATGTTACGTAGATTTTCGGCTTGCACAAACTTATATATTGTACTTAGCACGAACCAACTACAAGTTTTTAACACAGTAGGCGTTATTTGCCTATAATTTCTTGCTGGTAACTAAACTGACATTTATTTTCATAAATAATAATTTTTATTAATAATTTTAATTATAAAAAAAAGTTTACGTTATATTAAATGGTAGGAGGAGAATTTGGTTTGGAGCAATGATTGATGCACCTTCACTCCGATTTTGTGGCAAATCATTACGCCACTCTTTGAACTGTTGCTCTTCCTGGCCTTGCAGCTGTGAATGAAGTGGGCCTGCTCGACTCTGCTGTCATTGCCGGCTAGCCTTTGGGGACTGTTCTGCTTCGATCTGGTGCGGCTTTTCTGGGTTATTGTGGTCTTCTTCCTGGAGCTGGGGCTAACACCGTTGTCCATTCTGTTTTTGTCGATACTTATTTTCCCTTTGAAGCTGCTTTATGGTATTTAGCTTTTTGCCAATGACATACCATCCCTGGTTTTCTTCCTCGTTGCTGGGACTAAGGCTCTGGAAATCCTTGTTTACAAAAGGAAGAGGAACCACAGCCTTTCTATTTGTCCATTACTGGCTAGAGTCGAGTCCTGTCCTTTGATGAGTGGAAATTACGCAGATATTTTATCAAACAGCTTGGACAACTCTTTAGACATAGATGATCAAAATAATCTACGAAGACGCTAATCCGAGCAGTTCTGAAATAATAAAAAAAAAATGTGTAGTACGAAGGCATTTGACGTCTTAATTTACTTACATTGAGTGGCATCTATTTGGATAGAAAGATGATCAAAGATCCACCAACGGCTTAAAAGCTGCAATGAGTCAGTCTTGAGAAACAGATAAGATTTTTTCTGTGAAATTGGATGATATGATTTGCTTATTATGCAAGCGTCAAACAGATTGCGTATCTCCCATTTGCCGTTGTAAGAATAAAAAGGCCGACAGTTTCTGGGTATATAGGTATATGTATATAAACATAAATACATAGTTACATATAGGAGGTCTTGATGTCTGCAAGAAGATTTTGTAAATTACTATAAGCTTTGCAATTTAAATTTCTAAACAATTTTAATTAAAATTATGGAGTACTTTGGGATATCCTGTATTACCATATTGCAAAAAGATATTTGTCAAATTAGGTTACGATTCCTTCATAAACAGTTTGTGGGTCCTCTTCAGTTTGTAAACAAGAATTTCCAGCAGCACCATATCGAAGCAACCCAGGCCCCAAATGGTAGCCTGCGACGACAGCATGGTCGAGCAGAAATACTTCATTGACAGCTACATGGTCAAAAAGAGCAACAAACCACCTCAAAATCAGAAGGAAGCTGGATCAATTGTTATTCCTCCAAGAATATAATATATAATATATATAAAAATATATATATATATTTTTTTCCTTTTAGTACTCATCCAGGGAGCTTAGGGCTTCTACAAGAACTTTTCACAGGACTCTATTTGGCGTAGTTTGCTTAGCTGTACCCCATCTGATGTTGTGTAGGGACGATTCGTTGTCAGGTGGCCTTTGGCCTTTCCACTTAGATAGCAACTTCACTCGTGCAGTGCCATAGTTCCGCGTTTGATATCCTGTATGGCCAGAATATCCCGCACATAATCCTTAGGCACTTGCTGACGAATGATTGTAGTTTTAACATCATTTTCTGTGGGGCCAACCACGTCTCACTCCGTACAAAAGATGGATTTGACGCTCGCATTGAAGACTCTCAGCTTTGTTCTTTTGCTGGTTTCTCCTTATGCGGAACAAATGCCCAAATGAGGATTGCGCTTTTTTTACCCGATTTTCTATATCCGCATCCACCCACCACTGGTGGAAATTATGGTACCAAGGTATGAGGAACTATCGATAAAATCTCTGGGTTTTCAGTTCCCTCATATGGTGTGGTTGAGACGCATCGCTTTGGTTTTGGATGCGTTTATCGAGAGTCCAACTTTGCGGGCAAGGATCTTGAGATCATTTACTTTAGCTTTGATATCACTGAGTTTATGAGAGATGAGAAGATGAGACAAATGTCGTCTGCATGATCCAGATCAATGGGCGCTATTAAAGACGCCATTTTAAAAAATCGATAAAAGAGCTCAGGCTCAGGACTTCATAGAAAGGATTTCCAAGATACCAGTACATCTATGATGTTACTGTGTGTGGGTATACATACATTTCCAATAATAAAACATAGCGTAAAATGGGGCAAGTCCGACATTGTGGTCAGATTTCCCACAGTTTTTCAAAAACGGATGAGTTGATCCGATGTCAAAAAGGTATTTATTTAAGCAATTACTAGGTCGGATTTACCCCACCGTACCCCAAATATCTGCTACAAATTTTATATCGAAACTTCAAATAATTTGAGCGTATTCCAGGGATATTCTTGTGCGCGAGTTTTTTAAAAAAATCTTTTTTTTTTTGACAATGCTTAGCGTTGAAGATTTCTAAATCTTCAAATAATTGATCAAAAAGTTTTCGGTTCGTATATATTTTTAAAAAAAATATTAATATTTTTACTAACATGTTTAGAAGTGCAAAATTAAGAGTTTTTTGAATACAAAAAATTGCCAATTTCATTAGTTTATTACAACTATTCTCTCAAATGTATGAAATTTAAAATTATTTAGAAAGTTTTTGTACACTAAAAATTGAACGAGCGATCGAGTATTACGTCCAGTCATGCGGTCTGCCAACATATAGGATATTAGTGCACTCTTGGACAGTAAGCCGGTACCACGGATATCCAAATTGGCCCAATCCAAATATGGCACTTGCTCGTGGAATATGGCAGCACCGAGACGAAGAGCTGGACAAGCCTCGACCATTATTGCAGAAATCATAGGCAAGTTCATCGGTAACTTGGCGTTTGTAGTAATGCCACAATGGAAAACGCCCGTTAACGAGCCAGCGCTCTGGAATTGTTTCCATGCATAATGGCAATTGAACCAGATTCCCGTTGTGCCGCCACTTACTGCCTTCTTAACACCCGTGCCCAGAGCTGCCACTTTCACAATCAGACGTGGCTTGTAAAATTGCTGTACGTAAATCAGGGGATTGACTATCACAACGACACCAGCTCTGTCCAAATCACGTATATCCAGTAATTTTTGGTTAAGCAGTTGGATAAAATTCCCTGATCTAGAAGACATGCCAGAGGGTAAATTCTCGCACAATGGTAATGCGCATACCACATTGATGGAAAGAGATAGTGCGGCAACGCAGCGCATCATGGCTACAACGGACGCGGCTGTCGATATGCTGCCACGATGCTCTTCCATAACTTTGCAAGCCCGCAAATTCACGCCTCCAGAGTTAAACGTTATACACCTGGCTACAAACAATACTGAAATCTCATTCGGATCTACGCCGCAGTAGCTAATCTCCAGCAGTACAGGTGGCTCGCGTGATCCTGTGGACTATGGTCAAAAATGAAGTAAAGCGCAGTGCTTGAATCCAGTCGATGGTCCGTATATCAACGGTCAATCCGCAACTGCACAAAGCATCTACGGTAGCCTGTGCAAACAACGTGGGGGTCATGCAATTTGCCGGTGCATCACTGAGGCGACGCGTCAGATTCTGTGCTTCAGCCTTGAAAACGCCGCGGGCCCAGCCTTCTGGGTCAGGCGTTTCATAAGGCCCAATACTGGGCATATTTATTTGCCTCTTTGTTATCAATTTAGTACAGATTCACCGACAAGACTGCACCCCCCGCTGCCTGTTCCGCATACTCCATAGAGTCTACACTTATTTCATTCCAACCGGCTAGCTTTAACGAGCGTGTTCCCACTCCGGCGGCTATGCGGACATTTTCCATGACATCATCCAGCATATCAAGCTCTTTGATGCCATTGCCTTCAACACCTACGCCGACGACGGCCAAGGCTGGATACTCTGGGACTATATTAGTAAACACCTTGCCGCGTCCAAGCCGTCCATGCAGGCCTGTGCTGCATATGAGGTCCGCCAATTTACCACCGAGACGCTCGTTCAGTTTGGCTCCGCTCGCAGCTAGCTTAGGGTCAAGAGGACCCTTTTCCTTCGAGTAAAGGCCTATAACCAGGAGTTTTCCACCACCAACGGCACCCTTTTCACCTGCACATGCATAGCGCACGGAAAAAATGCGTGTTGGGCCTCGAGCATCGATTTCACGTAAAGCCAGTAATTTTTGGTTAAGAAGTTGGATAACGTCCCCTGGTCTAGAATACATGCCAGAGGGTAAGTTCTCGCACAATGGTTCTCATAACATTAATGGGAAGAGATAGTGCGGCAACGCAGCGCATCATGGCTACAACGGACGCGGCTGCCGATATGCTGCCACGATGCTCTTCCATAACTTTACAAGGCCGCAAATTCACGCCTTCAGAGTTGAACGTTATACCCTTGGCTGCAAACAGTACTGGCTTCAGTGCAGGTGGCTCACATGATCCGTTGGCTATGTTCAAAAATGAAGTAAGGCGCATTGCTTGATTCCATGGTTCGTATATCAACGGTCAATCCGCAACTGCACAAAGCATCAACGGTAGCATCACTGAGGCAACGTGTCAGATTCTGTGCATCAGCCTTGAAAGCACCGCGGGCCCAGCCTTCTGGGTCGGGCGTTTCATAAGGCCCAATGCTGGGCCTTGTATACTGATACACAGACAAGACTTGGAGGAACTTTGCCATCCAGAGTGAGCCAAGAGCTGATTTCATCTTCTCCGACCATTTACTATAAAGAAAATTTTTTTTTATAATTTAAATTTTTAGTTGTTATAAACCAAAACACTTTATAGAAAATACTTACAATTTATTTTTTTAGTGTTTACTGTTGAATATCTTAAACTATAATGAAAATAAATGTCAGTTTCGTGGCCAGGAAGAAATTTTAGGCAAATAACGCCTACTGTGTTAAAAACTTGTACTTGGTTCGTGCTAAGTACAATGGGATAAAAAGGTTTTATTATGTTTAAAAAAATTATTATATTTTAAGTTTGTACTAACCGAAAATATATGTAATATACAGAAGAAATCGTCGGAGACCCCCCAAAGTTACCTATTAGAGAATAAGATATATGTCAGTCTTTCCGTACGTATGAAAGCTTAGATCTCAGAGATAGTACGAGATGGAGCAACCAAACTTTCAGATTAGATCCCCTATTTTTCCATAGGAGACAAGTTTATTTTATTTTTTTGATATCGGGGATAAATTATATATCTCCCATATGGGTGTTTGAGACGACCTCGACAAAAAAAAAAAGGTATTAGATGGATAATTCGTTTGTTCATGAAGATATCGTAACCAAATTTGGTATTTAAAAGTTTTTTATGGCTCCCAGTACTGTACAAAATTTCATCAAAATCGGCTGACTATATCATATAGCTCCCATAGGACCGATGGGCCAAAATAGCTTTTTTAAATCAAAATTCGCTATAATTTGTTTTTTAATAAAGATATCGCAACTAGATTTGGCGTTTGGAAATTTTTTAGAGCACTTAAGCTATGTGCCAAATTTTAACAAAATCGGTTGACTATATCATATAGCTCCCATAGGGCCGATCTTCCAAAAAATCAATTTTTTAACAAAATTTGTTGTGTTTCGTTTGGTTGTTGAGATATTGGGATCAAATTTGATATTCGTGAGTTTTTTATAGTTCCTAAGCACTGTACTAAATGTAATCCAAATCGGTTGACTACATCATATTGCTCCAATAGAACCTATCGGTCCAAAAAAACGTTTTTTATATAGAATCCGATGTGTTTCATTTGTTTGTAAAGATTTTTGAACTAAATTCAGCTTTCATATCTTTTTTAAGGTATTTAATCACTGTGTCAAATTTTATTGAAATCGGTTGACAATATCATATAGCTCCCATGGGAACGATTGGTCAAAAAAAATTTGTTGCTAAAAAATTCTTCTGTTTTTGGTTTTTTGTGAAGCAACCGGATTTTATTGCAAGCTAGTGGTACAGGGTATCCCAAAGTCGTCCGCGCCCGACTTTACGTACGTAAACTCTAAAAAACAATTACTAATACGCAGCGTTGAACGTTGAGCTTTTATCTTTTTTCTGTTTTTGTTTCCTCCGCACACACACACACACACACACACATGGACACACTCTTGCCTTCATACAGACAAGGGCACAAGGAGAGAACCATCCAATGGAAACCGGAAATAACTGGTGTAGATGAGTTTGAGTGCGCTCATTGTGCAAAATGATCAAAGGGAATAAATTGATTGAAGGCAGCTTCAATGAGTTTGAGCGCATTTATTAAAATAAATAATGCATTTTTATGGAAATACTAAACATTTTAGTAATAATAAAATCATTTAAAATGTGAATATTATATACAAATTCTTTTACTTTATAGGGCAGATATAGATTTATATTTTAAATTATATTTATATTATAGATTTAATTAAAATTTTGTAATTTTATTTTGTGAGATTTTTTTTGTTTTCTTTAAGATGATCTTTTTTTAAATTATTGTTTCCTCATGATAAAATTAATAGTTCTTTTTCAATGTCAAATCAATTAATTTTCATCCCAAAGTTATTACAAATTTGATTTTTCAGTAAGTTATTTAGTAAAGAGGAGAGCTACTGATACCAGTCAACACGTTTTCGGACACCGAACCGAAGGTCTTTATTATACCCTATGTTTTGAAGGTATAAAGGTTGTCGCTGGGTTATTATAACATATAGGTCTCATTGGGGGATAAAAAAAGAAAAGTTTTTGCGTAATAATTTCATTTTTAATTAGAAATGAAGCGTTCTGAATTTTTTTTTTAATTCTCGAGCATTAAATTAAATCATATGAAAATTGATCACTCGGTTAAAAAAAAAGGGCATACGTAAAGTCGGGCGTGGACGACTTTGGGATACCCTGTACCACAAGTTTGCAATAAAATCCGGTATATTGCGTAAAAGCACTCAAGACATTTAATTGCCAAATTAGGTTCCTTCATAAAAAACCAAACACAAAAGAATTTTTAAGCAAAAAAATTTTTTTTGACCGATCGTTCCTAGGCAAGCTATATGATATAGTAACCGATTTTGATCAAATTTGACGCAGTACATTGCTACCTTACACAAGATCTGAATGCCGAATTTGGTTTAAATATATTTACACACAAACGAATCACATCGAATTTTGTATAAAAAACGTTACATAATATAGTCAACCGATTTTGATCAAATTTGGTGCAGTACTTGAGACCTACAAAAACTCCCGAATGCTAAATTTGATTAGGATATTTTCATAAACAAACGCATCATACCAAATTTTGTTCAAAAATCGATTTTATGGAAGATCGGCCCTATGCGAGCTATATGATATATTCAACCGATGTTAACAAAATTTCATACAGTGCTTGGGAGCTTTAAAAAACTCACAAGTGCCAAAGTTTATTAGGATATTTTCATTAACAAACAAAATAAACCGATATTTGTACAAAAAATCGATTTTTGGCCGAACGGTCCTATTAGAGCTATATGATATAGTCAACCGATTTTGATCAAATTTAATACAGTGCTAAGAAACTATAAAAAGCTTACGAATACCAAATTTGGTCCCAATATCTTAACAAACAAACGAAACACATCAAATTTTGTTCAAAAATCGATTTTTTGGAAGATCGGCCCTATGGGAGGTGCATGATATAGTCTTCCGATTTGATGATAAAATTTGGTACAATACTTAAAACCTATAAAAAACTTTTGATTACCAAATTTGGTTACGATATCTTCATGAACAAACGAATTATCCATCTAAATATTTTTTTGTCGCGGTCGTCTCAAACACACATATGGGAGCTATAGAATTTATCCCCAATATCAAAAAAATAAAATAAACTTGTTCCTATAGAATAATATGGGTCCTAATGTGAAAGTTTGGTTACTCTAGCTCTTACCATCTCTGAGATCTACGTGTTCATACGGACGGACGGACATGGGTATATCGACTTCTCTAGTCACCCTGATCATACTTTAGGTAACTCTGGGGGGTCTCCGACGACCCCTTCTGTATAAACATGTTACATACATTTTCTTGCATAACTTTTTCTGGACATTATTTGTTTTTGATTTCAGCTTTGAAGATCTCTAACAAATTTGGTATAGCGGAGTTTTTTAGATTTTTTAAAGAAGTGTATCAAATTTAATCAAAATCGGGTAACTGAAAAAATATTTTAAGCTCTTTGTTTATAAAAATATTGTAACGAAATCAGCAATAGAAATTTGGTATATCTAACCACTATGCCGAATTTAATCGAAATCGGCTCAAATTTGTTGTAAATATGTAGGGTATCTGAAGATCGGCAGTGCCAAACTTTAACGTTGGCCCTTTTTTAAATTACTACAAATATAGGGTAGCCCCTTAGAAATTTCAGATTTTGAAAATTTTAATAAAAATATATGTAAATATATGGTAAAAATGTAATATACAATAGTATATATATCCAAGCCTAGTTCAATTTATAAGAATATATAATTTCGTTTAGCGATCTTTATCTAAACCATAATTTTTAGCTTGTACATCTAAATATACATACATATACAATATGTTGTATAGTAAATATTTTAAATATTTATACTTTTTCCTTAAAAATATTTGAAGCATTTATTCTCCGAATGAATCATACTTTAAGTTCAAATTGGTATGTTCCAAAATGTTCACTGCGTATCAAATAAATATTCGTCTAATCTACATACCTTACATTCAATTTTCTAATCTAGAATATGACTCATTTATCAATTAATCAATCATTCGCCAATCTATTTGTTGTGTTTGTTATTGTTATTTTAAATACTTTAAAGGGAATTATAGGCTTTCTATTTGGAGGATAGCAGAACCTGGTATGGAAAATATTCAAACAAACAATATTAAGTAGATTGGGGCCTAAAAATTAATTTTTTACCTGAAACTGTAAAGCCGATTCCCTATAGAAAGACGACCTCAATTTGACTGAAAATCAGCTCTAAGATTTATGCACAAAATTATGATAAAAACAAATAAATGTGAAAAAGTGAACTTGGTCACACTAATGTCAGATAGATGTCTGTCTGATCGTCTATCCACGAAGCTTATGCCAGGTGAATTTATATGAAATATTTCACTCAAGGTACATCACACGCTCGGCCGTACAAGAGTTGTTGTTCGGTGAATGAGAAGGGTAGAGCTTTCCGCCAAGAAGTTCCAGGCATAGGCTTGCATCTTCCTAACTGCGTCAACCATAACCTTGAGAAGCTTACGATCCACAAAAAAAAAAAAAAATAAAATAAAAAAATATAGCTCAAGGCTCTAATGTGTCTAAATTATTATGACCATGCATGTAATCAACGAGAGCTCGAAGCTATACGAGGTGTGTTTAAAAAGTATCGCAGATTTTTGAATTTTCGCGGGTTACGTATATTCGAATTTCGATTAGTTAGGCTTATATACTTAGGAATTTAAAAATCAGCCAGATAAAAAAGTCGTATCAAACATTTTGAGTACTAATCTGAAAATTACTTAAATATTCATATTTGAATCTAAGTACCCTAATTCAATATTCATAATGGTTGGAAAGCACGGAAGTATAAAAAGTGTGTGGAAATAATATTCTCGACACTACGGGCACTTTTTTGTCTCACTGGACTCAAATTTTTCCACTAGACGCTCAATTGTTGATCTGGCAGGACAATTATGACGACCATAAAGTGGACGGAGCGCTCTTAAAGTTGAGGCCACTCACTTCGAATTTCGAAAGTTAATTTTAATAATTTCGACTCGTTGTTGGATCGTATATCTTTCCATAATGAAATGGCAAACCTTACTGAAGAGAAATGTCAAAAGAGCGGGAAAAATTATGGCGTCGTTTGCTGTCCCTATCGGTCTACTTTTGAAGCGTCCCTACTGAAAAATGTGTTAAATGTTTAATATGTTTATTAAACGTTTATTTAGAAATAACTCATAAAAATATATTTTTATTGCAAATTACGTTTGGCCGCAAGCATGCGAGATCTTGGTAGACGGCACTGACTAAGACTATGCAAACGATACTGCATTTCCGGCTGTAAAATCTTTTTGAAGAGCTTCTTCTTCGTCTGCTGAGCTGAGTCTAAACCAATAACATCGCCTCGATCACCCGTATTGAGGGCTTCACCCTCGGCACACTCCGGACACTGTTGGGTCAAAACAATATCATTAATATCGGTCGGTGGTTCACAAATCTTCTCGATTTTTCTAACTATGTATTCTGGGTCAGTAGGGTCGTCAGAACGGCGCTCCGTAATGTAAACGCTTGAAACTGTTTCATACATGCGTTGCTCAATCATTTTGAGGAAACGACGTGTATTTACAAGATTAACATGAGTATGATCGCCCAACAATTTGGACAAAGGCTCTGTATTTATTGTGGCAATCTCGCATATAGATTGGATACCATTTACCAAATTTTGTAGCTTTTGATCATTCTTATCGCGCACCTTTTTTAACAACTCATTAGATTCTTTCCTTTCGCTTAACTCCTTTTCAAGTGTTACTAAAGTTTTTAGTTGCTTCTCATACTTATTAGCATTTCCTTCCTTAAGCGCAGTTATATCCTCGAATAGGCGATCCACAGAGTTGTTGAGTAGTTTTATGTGATAGCTCATTTCGTTTCCATTATTAAAAAAGGAAAAGTACACGCTGTCTTGATGCTCAAACTTTTGAATCATCTCATCCACACTGGCTGAGTGTGAATAGTTCAGAATCTTCAGCAGCACACCATTGTACAGATCTATCTTCTGCGTAAGATTACTACGTATTTTTTCGCGCCGCTTATACTCCTTTGGTTGTCTATCTGCTAATTCGCGCGTCTTCATCTTACAGCGCAGAAATGTTATGTTATCGGCATCAGAAGCCATTTTACGAGTAGCACCCTGCATTTCGATCTTGCGCATCTCACGATCCTTTGCGCCATGTTCTTTCATATAGCCGGTCTTCTCATATATTTCGACACAGCCCTCAAAAGTACGTACGACGAACTCTACCGTATCGATTAAATACTTTTTATCATCATTTAGCTTGTGCACCATTTTTAAGTAAGATTCATTGAAGTAATTGCGTTCTTTGAGTAAACATACGATTCCGTCCCGTAGCTCACGATTTGTCTTTGTCAAGGTGCACTCCTGCTGCACACTCACTTCCAAAGCGTTTTCCAATAACATCATTTTCTTGTCCAACTTTGCCTTATGCGCCTGATGCTGATTATCCGGTATAATGCGGCGATTTAAAGCATATGTCTCCTTGCCCACACGACTTATTTCACGATCCATATTAACTATGTCAGCCTTGAGTTTTTTTATTTCCTCTTCCAGTTCCTCGTAACAGTCCACAGAGCATTTGATCCGGTTTAAAATACGTTCGTTTTGCTTAACATGATTCTTACCGCTGGCTACCCAGACTTGAGCGCGCAGCTCATCCTTGTCATGCTCTAGCTTTTTGATGGTATTCTGACGGCTTCTTTCGAGTATGGTATCTTTGCGCGACTTTACTTTGCCATTGCCAGTCAGTGCGTTTTTGTACTCCCGCTGACGCTTGCCGAGCTCGCGATGATTCTTCTGATAGGTTTCCAGAAAGGCAGCTTTATCCGGCAATTGAGCCATGTTTTATTAAAATATATTTTAGTTTTTTTACTGAAGTTCCTATTTGGTCGCTTGTGTTTGTTGATTTGAATAATTGTGAAGGCAAATCTTTACTGCCTGAGTTTTTGTTGAAAAGTCATAGCTTACTTTTGTTATAGAAAGTAAATGTAATACGGGGAGATGGGAAAAGATTTGCACTTAGCAGGCTGAAGTCCGGTTCTTCTTCTTCTTTTTCTTCTTCAAGTCCTTCAACCCCGGGTGGGGCATAGGGCGGCGACAAACTTCCTCCATTCTTCCCGATCTGCGGCCAGATACTTCAGCTGTGGCCAAAAATTGATGAAGTGAAGAAAATGGTATTGGCCAATCGTCGAATCACCGTTAGACAAGTTGCTGAGGACCTAGACATAGCGATTGGCTCGTGCCATTCGATTCGTAGCAAAATTGCTCAATTTCGACCAAAAACAGCATCGCATGAACATTGCTAATGAGATGTTGGACTCTGTCCGCGACTACCCACATTTGCTCCAGAGGGTCATAGCTGGTGACAAATCGTGGGTTTATGGTTATGACGTGGAAACCAAAGCTCAATCATCTCAATGGAAGCTGCCGCACGAACCAAGACCGAAAAAAGCGCACCAAGTTCGGTCGAATGTGAAAGTTTTACTTACAGTTTTCTTCGTTTGCAGGGGCGTAGTGCATCATGAGTTCTTGCCACAGGGTCGAACGATCAATAAGGAATATTACCTGCAAGTTATGCGCAATTTGCGCCAAGCAATCGGCCAGAAGCACCCGGATTTGTGGAAGAACAAAAATTGGCTTTTGCACCACGATAACGCACCTGCTCACACATCGTTGCTTGTGCGCGACTTTTTGGCCAAAAACAACACACTAATGATGTCGCAGCCATCCTATTCCCCAGATCTGGCCCCCTGTGACTTTATCTTGTTCTCTAAACTGAAGAAGACCATGAAAGGACGACGCTATGCTACGATTGTCGAGATAAAGTCGGCATTGAAGGAGGAGCTGAACAAGGTTAAAAAAAAATATTTTTTGAATTACTTCGAAGATTGGAAAAACCGTTGGCACAAGTGTATAATATCTCATGGAGATTACTTTGAAGGGGATAAAATAGATATTCATGAATAAATAATTAATTTTGAAAAAACACAAAATTCGCGATACTTTTTGAACACACCTCGTATGATTGAATCATGGTTACTTTTCACAGCATTCATATTTAATTATGGCGTCGCATGTTTCGCCAACTCTTCGCTTGTATCTTATCTATGAGTGCTTCGCTTCCCCCAGTTCCCCAGCTCACTTCTGATACTCAAACAAGATGCGCTATCAGCTGCCGCCGATATACGCCTAGGCCCATCGAAGTCGACCTAGAGATGCGTTCAATCAATCAGCAAGAATGTTGACAAAAACGAATGGAAATGCATTCATTTCTTTTGAGTCAGCAAGTTTACATGTTTGTTATCAATGCTTGGGACTAGTTCATTTTTGGAGCATCTGCGCCGCAGCATGTTGTGCCTGGCCGATATACTGGGTAGTCTATAAATGTGATTCAGGCGGTTCAAACGATATTTTAAAGGATCTCTTATATTTCATTACAGTTTACTGCTGCCTTTGGAGCTGTGGTTTATCCTTTGGGTACTATATAAAGTATGCCTATGTCTATGATAATCTCTATCAGCATTGGTATGCGCTGGTGGCGGGCATAATGAGCCTGGCTTTGGTGCTCATCTGGACGTGGCGTAAACATCATCAGCAACGTTATAGTTACGATCATTATTACATTATATTCTATGGACTGGTGTGCTCGCTATTAAGCAGCTCCTTTATGCTGAGCAAAAGTCTGGGTAAGTTGCAGCCATCTTGGAATCGAATCTGATGTTGTGACATATGAATGCATCTTGATTCAGACGTAGCCTCAAGAATAGGGCTATGTCCGTGTATCCTTGCCCTAGAATATTATTCTAGAGACACAAAATTTGGAAATCTGACTCCGTGTTATCTGTACGAAAAGTAATCCGAATGGTGTTTTTCCGAGACTTGGTATGAGCAGTCTGACGTTTAGACATTAAGGTATGTCATTCTGCGTGTCGTCCCCAGCGACCACATTGTCCGAATCAGGTCTAGGATTTGGTCTTCACTTCCAGGAATATGTTTTTTAAACTTTTGGGGGCAGGAAATCCAAACCAGAAAACCACCACCGTGGATCCGCCACTGGTCCGAATAGACTTGATTTTCATGTACTTTATCTAAATGTCTTACCAGCTACGATTGCGACGTTTCCTCTAAAGCGGACGAAGGGACTTGGTTGAGCAGAGGACTGTTGTGTTTTGGGAGTTTTTCCCTCTATACACTCGGCCATTTTCCGGAACCACCCTGTAGAAGCAAGAGTTCTAGGCAGCGCAGATTCCAGAACGGTTGCAACGGCTTTTTCTCTTAGCGGACTCCTCGTCCGGTAGCTAGTTCAAACCTTATGAGATCAAACCGTACCCAAATTACGTGACCCGTTCGGGTTTCCACCCGAGAGGGCTCTTGAAAAAGCCACGCGGACATTCAACCGAGGGTGGACAGGGGTCTATGTTTATGTCATATAGTCAATAAAATGTGGTTCCAGAAATAATGGACCTATTTTTTTTCTTATTTGTCCACCAATTTCCGAATTTTCGATATTTTTTTTACACTTGCTAGGACGGGGGAGGGTTTTCCCATGGGCTACGGTGGGTCACCGAGGGGGCAGGGATTTAAAAATTGTCACGTAATTTGGGTACAGCCCCTAGTCGGCACATCCCGACTACGTCCGGCCCACCAACTTCTGCATATGCCTATTATAAGAGATAACTTTTGTTTTATCTTGCAGCGATTAGCTTTTATTTTAGCTTCATTGGTGGAGGCATTATGTACATTGCCTGTTTCAGCTATATCAGTCTACGTAGCCACGCCAATGGCCTACGCCCGGCTCGTATTGCCTTTGGCAATACTGCGCATGCGTCTGGACTTTGCATCGGTTTCCTCATCTTCAACGAATTCGAGCCACAATATTGTGGTCTCATTAGCATGATTATTGATCTGGTGCTGCTGCTGCTGGTTTGCATTAACGAGCTGATGCACCATGTGAATTTATATAACTACAAACAATCTCCGGATCTGGCCTTTAATCTGTTGAACGAGGAACGTTTGCTGTTCCTCAAACGTCAGGCCGTTTATGCACAATTTGTGGGTCGTCCGGATTATCAACTCAAGCGGAGTCGTCAGTGGCTGGTGCTGCTACTAGGCGGTTCGGTGGTGCTGCTACAACGTTGTTGCTGCATCTACTCGCCCGTCTATCTGCAGCTCATGTGGAGTGCCACCAATGCTTATGTCTCACAGGCACAGCTCTATGCACCCTTTGCTCTCTATGCGCTGGGCTGCAGCCTGGGCGCTTTGCTGCTGCTACGCTATGAGCCCAAGCTGATCTATCTATTATTTGGCTTTATACAACTAACGCTGCTGGTGGCGCTGCTTTGCATCTACGATGAGCAGCAGGTGGAGCATAGCTTTGTCTTTCTGTGCCTGATCTATGTCACGCTGGGTGTGCTCTCCAGTCATGTGCTGCAATTGCTGCTAGAGTGCGCACCTTTGCTTTATACAGAGCTGGCCTTGGGCTTGGGTTTTGTGCTGCAGCTAGCTGCCTTGGAGGGCTACAAATATGAGCTGCGCTTGGAGGATAACTGGACTGCGCTACTTGCCAGCAGCGTGGCCAGCATTATTCTGATTACGCTAAGTGTGCTGCTTACACAATGGCTGCTGCCGCATTCCGGCAGTTTGGTGGACATAAGAAATCGTCTGCTGGGCATAAGGCGCTTGCCTGCGCCCACTGGCCAAAGCCAGTTTTGGCATACCAATCAGTTTTTGGCACATGGCAAACAGCCGCATGAGCTACTAGATGTGCAGCTAGGCAAGAGCCGCGTCTTTCAACAATATCCAGCTCAACTTATAATGTAATGTGAAAATGTAAATTTGTTTATACTAATAAAGTGCCGCATGGTTTTCTTTTATTTTGTATTTGGCCAGCATGATTTCTAATATTTATGGCCAGAGCTGGCTAAGCCAGTTGTGGCATTAGTCATGCCCATATAGACCCAGTCAATTGCCGTACTTAAATGCCTCCAAACAGTCATTTTGCTTCTGGGTTTATCTTATCGTACAAACAGTCGACGTCAGCGTCAGCGTCTACTGCGCAGCTTATCATTGTCGTTGCGGTTATTGGCAAAGTCTTGGATAGTCTTTATTGTAGTCGCATCCAGTTGCCATTCAGCTGCTGCCAGCCAATATGTTTTAAATGTGCTTTAATATACGAATTTACTATATCAATATACATCTCACTCAATATCGAAACAATTAAGCTAAGATGTCGAATTTATGGAGTAACTTTGTGATAAAGTTTTTCCAATTTGCGCCCAGTCTGGTGGGTAAGTTGTGCCACATACCAGCACCGTCCACTTGGTATTACATAAAGCCTTATCTTTGCGTTTAGTTTGTTTATGCTTTCTGCCCTGTGGTCTAATATTTGGCTATACACTGTGCTCCTTTGTGGCCGAGCGCAATGTCAAGGCAGATGCGCTTGACTATGGACCACTCATATTGGGCGCCTGCTGGGGACTGGTTACCGCCTTAGCCATGTTGGCTGTTAAATTTTCAAAAGGTCGTATTGTATTTTGGCAGCCTATACTATTGCTTGTAGCGGGCGCATTTAATCTGCTGGCCAGCTGCTTTTATTTTGCAAATGGATTTGGTAAGTCCAAAAGAAGGAACATCAAGTGAAGCACCATAATGTTAATATGAATTTCATTGCAGATCATGTGGGGTCCTTTATAAGTTATTTGGCACACAGCACGACGTTTCTCGCTGGCTTTAGTTTTCTACATGGCATCTGCTCGAAGGGCAGCCGCGCTCTGATGCTCTCCGGCTGCTGCAGCTGTTATCTGCTCGGCATAGCCTCGGCAGTCAGTTTGATTGGCAGTCAGTATAGCAAGAATTTGGCCAAGTATGCTGGACAGACGCCTACTACAGAACAGCTAATCGAAGGCATTTATGTAAATTTTGCTGCCACTTATCTATGCATAGCAGCGGCCATGTTGGCCATACTCATTGGACTTAAGGTGCTCAACTATTTGGGCACTGTGGATATGGTCAACAGCTTGGACAATGAGTTTCGCATTGCAAATTCCAATGGCAGTGTGTTTGATTCACGTCAGGAGGTCATTAAGCGTATACAGTTCTTCTATGTAACCAAGAATCAGCAATGGAATGTGATGCTGCTGCTCATCTTTACCGAGGCGGTGCAATACGCCTTATTTATATACTTCATTTTCTGGTTTGCCATGAACACGGCTATGAGACTAACTGATGTGAGTCATATAGATATAATGTTTTGGATCATTTTTGCGGGTAGCATAGTGGGCACCTTTTGCCTGATTTTCTGCTCTGTCAAAGTAAACTTTGTAGCCTCCCAGCTGTGTCTGATTGTGCTCACACTGTTGGCCATGATTATATGCTCCTCCGTGCAAACAACGGTGCCCTATTGGCTTATACTAATCTTTTTTGGCATGTCCTACGCAAGTCTACAGATTGTTCTGATAGAGGTAACACATTTGCGCTTCACGGAATGTGTCATCTTTATATCTTATGCGCTCAAATTGCTAAGCACGAGCATTGTATATTATTATTTTGTGGCCGACTCAAAGAATTCATATTTTTATGCCACCGATGATAGCACTTTAATGGCGCAGGGATTTGTTTTCATGATTATAAGCGCCTTGTTGGCTTTGGTCGTAGGCATGAAAGTGCCACGCACATATCGCACACCATTGCTGGACATACAGTATGGAGCGTATGGTATTATATTCATGCAGCATCAAATTGAGCAGCTAAATGTGCGTTGGCTCAACGATGGCACTATTCCCACCATTAGCAGACCAGATCCATGAAGTGTTTTGTTAAGTTATTATTGTTGTTAATGCTAATGTTGGCTGCAGCTATCATGCTCCAAAACAAGAGAGGTTTATCTGGCAGCCGGTGTCTTAAAATGGGTAGGCATCTTCTCGATTTCAAAGTCAAATCAAGAGACAATTCAGAACAATTTCTTTAACGTATTTACGTATAAAATTTGTCATCGTTTCCTTAGTCTAGATTTTCGATTTAACATGAGATCTTGGAACGTATGTATATGCATTATTGTTTTTAGTTTATAAGTATTTAATATTTGGCGTCTCATAGTTGGCTTTAAAAATAGTCAAAATCCCAGCCTGGTTTTGAGCATTTAAGTCGAAAAGAACTAATTATAGAAAAAGCGATGTAAATCATCAAGCCTTTTACTTGTCTTTATATTGTTTCCAGTGCTTTCGCCATTTAAAATATTGTTTCTATTTGTTTAAACATTTTGTCATTCGCTTTTTCATTATTATGGCTAATTTCATCGTGTTGCGTTTTTCCTTATCATTTTGATTTAAGCGCAGCTTCTCAGTTCCATTTTCATTTGGTGTTTCCTTTCATTTCTTGCAAGATGTTAATTATATTTACGCAGTTTGAATTAAAAAGAGTTTGCTCTTTAATTTTGAGTAGTTTCTGGGCGGCATATATTTTAATAAAAGTAATTAAAAGCTTAACGCTTAATGCAAACTATTCGCACATCTGCATCGGCATTTCGACAAAAGTGACTGGAAGTTGTTGGCACATTGTTGCAGGGTAGTATCTGGTATTGATGCTTAGCTGGAAAAATAGTAATAATTAATTACATTCATTTTGTAGCCATACAAATTTTACAAACCCAAAAGCTGCATAAACTTTTCCAAAGTCTCTGCATTTCGTACCGTGCTGGCTAAGAGCATTTCAATGGAATTATTGCACATTTTGAATATAAAATTCAAGGCGTTTATTAACGCCGGGAACTGTGTATCATCGTATATAATATCGGCGGCTAGCAACAAGTTCGGTACTTCATAGTTTGACCACTGAAAATTGTTCACGTGCTGCCAGTCCAACAGTGCGCACTCTGGTGGAGTTGCTTCTTTTAAGGCCTTAAAATTTAAGTCTATATTTTGCTGCAGCAGCTGCAGGCAAGCTTCACTGCCATCGGTTAGCAATACGCTAGACACTTGCAGTGGACAAAGCTTAAGCATAATGCCACAAAGACCGGCGCCAGCGCCTAATTCCAGTATGTGCTTGCCTTGAACAATACTGGCATTTTGCAGCAAGTAATCCGAAAGTGCCAGAGCTGCTTCCCACGTGCAAAGACCTGTGGTGCCTTCGCTAACAAAACTATTAGATTCACGTAGCGTTATGGTGCAGTTGTGGGGCTCTGGCAAAATATAATGTTTGTAGGCATAGGTTTGGCTGTTGTCCACGCTGGCACACAATGGCTGGCAAAGATGATTGTAAATGTCATCATGCAGCTCTTCGTGGTCATTTAGCAGCTCCAGCAAATGTTTGATAAAACTCTCTTGGTATTTGCGACGCACAGGAAAACGCAAATTTAAAGGATGCGCACAAGTTGCAGCAAGCAACTGTTGCTGTGCTTCCCAATCTAGCGGCAAGCTCAGGGACTAAGTAAAGTATACATTAAAACGCAAAACTTGTGCATAATTTATATACATACAGTCCAGTCGATTTGGTTGACAGGATAACAACATAAGAATTGCTGTTGTAGCTTTTTAAATTTGTTGTTTTTGTTGCACATGGCTGAGCTGAGCTAGTTAAAATTTATAAACATGCCGGCTTGGCTGCTGTTGATATGGCAGCCCTATGCATAGTAGAGCAACAGCTGTTTAGCAAATTATTTCACAAGGTGGCAGCGCCTTAAGCGATTTATTAGCTATTATCACAAGTTGTTATTTTTGCCGGCAGCGGCAGTCCCCGGCCAGTGACCAACAACTGTCATAAAATCATTCGTTCAAAGTGCACTCCAGCAGCTACTGGAGCTCGAATCACAATATTAATGCAATATCTGCGCAGCACAAGGTCTCTGCCCTTTCATTCGCTTTTTGCGCGTAATTTTCTAGTCGTTGCCGCCGCCGCAGTCGCAAGTCCCATTGCATTGGCAAACGGCATCAGTTCCAGCTCCAGTGTTTGCACTAATTACAACAAAATGAGCAACGCAGCTTGTGAATCTTCAACGTATGCGGCCGGCACTAATTCGGTGGCATTTGTTACCACACCAGATAAGGAATCAGCTAAGAAATTGGCGCGTGGTCTGGTCGAACGTAAGCTGGCTGCCTGTGTGAACATTATACCACAAATTGAGTCCATTTACATGTGGGAAGGCAAGATCAATGAGGACAGCGAGTACTTAATGATGATCAAGACACGCACCACACGCGTTGAGGAACTAAGCAAATATGTGCGCGAGAATCATCCTTATAGCGTAGCTGAGGTTATTACTTTGCCCATACAAGCTGGAAACTCGCCGTACTTAAAATGGATTACAGATACCGTACCCGAGCAGTCTGAGAAAAAAGACTAAAATGCTGAGCATCTATAAAGTTTAAGCAAAGAAGATTATGTAAAGACTGTTCCCACATATACCACGATGCTGTTTTAATAAAATCTTGTTTTTGTATCATCTAAACATTAAACTTTTAATTTAAATAAAATCAATAAATAAATCCTGTAATAAATTAGCTTTTAAAGTTATTGTGAATCGATAAAGAAATAATCAAAGAAATAAAATTTCACTAAACCAAAAAAAAAACGTTGATTACTAAATAAATAAATGCATTTAAAAAATGAGGCATAAGTATGGCAACACCGACGTTTAGGCCCTGTTGTCAAAGTGTTGAACATCAACTGAAAATGGTTAAGTATGGCAACTCTTGCCTTAGCAATTGCATCAGCTGTGTGCGCATCGCGAATAAACGTTTCGGGTTTCTTGAGCAATTCAATAAACTAGTTAATTTACAACAAATGCAACTACACAATGTCGGATAAAGATGCTGGCGTGCATCGTCTTGAAGGTACTAGTGATCAGGAAGCACGCGGTGGCCTGGTATTAAAAAAGACCAAAAGTAAGGCCAGCAACGAAAGTATTAAAGAGCCTCAAAGTTCATTGTTGGGTCTAGACAAATTAGCCGCCAAACGACGTCTTGAAAAAGAGCAGGGACGCTTGATATCTTTCAAGGACAATGAATATGATGACGCTGGATCTGGCTCAAGCGCACCTGTTGCAGCCCTCGCCATTACCGCAAGTGAATTCGCGTTTAAAAAACCCGATATAAAGAGTTTCGAAAAACTAAGTCGCCAGCTGCGTGAACACAAAGATGAAACGCCTTCGCATACGGGCGGTGTTTCGGAGAAAGCACGTGAACGTCTGCGTGAGCATATACAACGCGATCGTCACAAAACTGGCGGTGTACGTTACACGACTCGGAATGATGCTTCGTCGTCCTATGAACAGCGTGATCGCGATAGAAGGCGAGATAGAGATCGTGAGCATGATAGACATCGTGATAGACGCGGTGGCGACGATCGTCGAGATCGGGACAGAGATAAGCATCGTAGCAGAGAGCGCTCCATGTCTGCGCGTAGTGTACACACACCACGTGAACCAAGCACACCAGGTGGTTCTGCCAGCGTCTCTGGCAGCTCTTGGGATGATGAGGAAGGTGAATTTGGGCATCGTAAATCCGACTGGGACTTTCCCACGCCACGCTCGCATGGCTCAGGCAGCAGCCCCTGGTCAGCGCGTAGCCATAGCAGCGGCTTTGGCAGTGGTAGCAATCGCAATCGTTCGCGCCGCCATCAAGACGATGATACACAACGTGCCACGCCAGCGCATCGCTACAATCAATGGGCGCACGATCGCAAACGCAGCGGTGCCACACCCTGGGGCGAGGATGATGAAACCAGAGATTTGTGGGAGGAGGAGCAACGCCGACTGGATCGTGAATGGTATAATATAGACGAAGGGTATGACGATGACAACAATCCATTTGCTGGCAACTCCGAGTACTTTCGCAAACGCGAGGAGCAGCTGGAACAAAGGCGCACAAAGCGTCTTAGCGCACAACAACGTCAAAACAATCGCGACAATGAGCTGTGGGAGCGCAATCGTATGCTTACCTCCGGCGTGGTTACTGCAATAAATGTAAACGATGATTTTGACGAAGAAGCAATTGATCGTGTACATTTGCTGGTGCATCACATTGTGCCGCCTTTTCTGGACGGGCGCATTGTGTTTACCAAACAGCCAGAACCTGTGGTACCCGTCAAGGATCCCACATCGGATATGGCATTGCTGGCGCGCAAAGGTAGCGCCTTGGTGCGTTCCTATCGCGAGCAAAAGGAACGCCGCAAAGCACAAAAGAAACACTGGCAACTAAGTGGCACAAAACTGGGCAATATTATGGGCGTAGAGGCGCCACAGGACGATGAAGATGATAAATTTAATAAAGAAGACGATTCAGCCGATTATCGCAAGGATCAGAAATTTGCTGATCATATGCGTGATCAGAATGCAACGGGCAAAAGTGAGTTTTCACGCAAGAAAACCATATACGAGCAGCGCCGCTTCTTGCCCGTTTTTGCAGCGCGTCAGGAACTGCTAAACATTATACGTGAAAACTCGGTCATCATTATCGTGGGTGAGACTGGCAGCGGCAAAACTACACAGCTGACCCAATACTTACATGAGGATGGCTACAGCAAGCTGGGCATGATTGGCTGCACACAGCCGCGTCGTGTGGCAGCCATGTCAGTGGCCAAACGTGTATCCGATGAAATGAACACGGAGCTGGGTAAGTTGTGCAATATCCGCAAGCTGTGAAAGATTTTTAACTCTTTATTTTTTATATTTCAGGCGAGGATGTAGGCTATGCCATACGTTTTGAAGATTGCACATCAGAACGTACGGTCATTAAGTATATGACTGATGGTATATTGTTGCGCGAAAGTTTGCGCGATCCTGACTTAGATAACTATGCGGCCATAATAATGGATGAGGCACACGAGCGTTCACTCTCCACCGATGTGCTCTTTGGTCTGTTGCGGGAGGTGAGTCTATTGAAATGTTTATATTACTATCATTTATTAAATTTCTTTTGATGTTAGGAATTTAGCAATAGAAGTAGCAGATGATTTCCCATTTTCAGCTTTGCTAAACTCGATTAACTTAGGATTTGGAGCTTCGGGAAGCTTTGGTTTGGTTTTTCTTCTCTTTTTTTGCGTTCAAAATGATCTCTATGAACTTGATACGATAGTGTCGGATTAACAGCTCATACTTAGCCATTGTCAGAAGCGGCCTCGATAGCCTAACGACTATGCATTAGATTATCATCCCAGAGGTTGTGGGTTTGAATCCCACGTCCTGCACTTTTCACTTTTCTTATTTTCCTAATGTTTCCTGTCTATTTTATATCCTTATTACTTACTCTCATTATCGGTATCACAAAGGGCCTGTTCTTGGCCTAAGTGAGTTGGGACGCTAAGTAGTAACTACCGCCTGGACCTTCCTACCTGCATACCTAGACATTGTTATAAACAAGATGCAGTATGGAAAATCCAAAGGTGGCAATTACGAATCGTACAGCTTTTTTAGATGAAATTTGTCTACTTTTTTTTAGGTTCCATAGAATGAAACAATGCGGAAAATCTCAAATTGTTTATGGCTAACTAATCGAAATTTGGGTTTTCGTTGTTAAGTATTTATAAGAAACTTTTAAATATTACCTTCTAATTCTAAACGAAATTAATCAATTATAGATGTAATCCAAAAAAAAATTGATAGACGAAACGGAAACAATCAATTTCTTGTCTCGCTTCAATCCATGAGATTTCATTTATTCTCATTATTTCTTCCCGTGCTCCCTGCATTTTTATGCCCTGTATCGTATGGTACAAAGGATATATTATGTTATGTAAAATACAGAAGAAGTCGTCGGAGACCTCCCAAAATTACCTAAAGTATGATCAGGGTGACTAGAAAAGTCGATATACCCATATCCGTCTGTTTGTCTGTCCGTCAGTCCGTATGAACGCCTAGATCTCAGAGGTGGTAAGAGCTAGAGTATCCACACTTTCACATTAAATCCCCTTATTATTCCATAGGAGACACCTTTATTGTACTTTTTTGATATCGGGCTACGTTATATAGCTACCATAGTGGTGTTTCAGAGGACCTCGAAATAAACCAAAAAGTTTTAGATCGATAATTCGTTTGTTTGTAGAGATATCGTAACTAAGTTTGGCACTCAAAAGTTTTTTAGAGTTCCCAAGCACTACCAAATTTGATTAAAATCGGTGGACTGTATCATATAGCTTCCATAGGATGGATCGGCCAAAAAATCGATTTTTGCATTAAATTCTGTATGATTCGTTTGTTTATGAAGATATCGTTAACAAATTTGGCACTTGGAAGTCCTTTATAGTCTTCAAGCACAGTACCGAATTTTATCAAAATTGATTGAATATATCATATAGCTCCTATAGGAACGATCGGTCTGAAAAACATTTTTGATTCAAAATTTGTTTGTTTTTGGATGTTTATAAAGGTATCGTAACCTAATTTGGCAATCTCGGCTTTAACGTACGTCATCTTTTCAATAACTCGTCATTTCGACGTT
>JBAMAX010004478.1:0-11624 GCA_037043745.1 Chymomyza amoena | reverse complement strand
AAAGGAAGAGGAACCACAGACTTTCTCTTTGTCCATTAAATATTAAAAAATTCCAATTCTTGGTTCCACATACATGACTAACAGCGGTTTTAAAACCGAATCGAATTGGTTTTTTTAAAGCCGTTGTTAGCCATGTCTGTGGCACCAAGAATTGGAATTGAAATCGAATTGGTTTTCTGTGGCACCCCTGCATTATAAGAATTTTTCAAACCAATAATCGATGAAAGAATGCCCGAATTTGATAGTGGATCAAGCTCAGATTTTGAGCTAGTACGAACAAAACGTTGGAGGCAAATCATACTAAGTGATGAGGAGTGATGCTTTAATTTATTAATTTAAGTTATTTCAACTTGAATATGTTACATAGAATTGAAATTTTTTATTTTATTTTGTTTTTGTTCAAATAAAAGAAGTCTTATTAATCGAATTTTATAGTTTACCAATTTGTTATTACAAAATTGTTTAGTTTGAAACCAAACTCTGATTTTTGTATGGAGTTCATATCCCCTACAACACAATTTCTTACAATGCGGCATTTTTTGGGAACCTATTGCCCGCGTTGTAGGAGGGTTACCTGTACTTATATGGTATAATTTTTTTTATATAATAACGTTTTATATCAGAAAATTTGTGCCAGCTGTATTTGTTGTAGTCTAAACATTTTTGTGAAGTTTGATCGAAATTGTTACACTATTTCATATAGCGGAACCACATTTCTACGCTTACATCATCATGAAAAGTTATTGAGCTATGTTCGTCTGTCCTTTTTTAGAAAGTGTTGTTTACAACAAGACTTGGCAAGCCTCCAACATCTCCTTTAAATTTCCCTATCATAATCTTGAAGTTTTCCACCAATCAAACAACATTGAAAGCATTCAAAAGAAAAAGAGACGCCCGGAGATGATTTAGTCACTGAGTACAATTACACCAAATCACACTGTAAATATCAAGTAAACAAAAACTTACGAGATATATTTCATTAAAAGATGGCCAAGAAAGTGATCATCGATATCTTTGATGTTAAGCATATTTAAGGCAACCTAGTCAATCTAAAAGTACTGCAATCAAATCACGAAAAAATGGATTAAAATTGCCAAATCGAGAAAGTGTGACCTAAAATATGGTAATATAAAACGATGAAAAGAAATTTGGGTGCTCTGCAGACGCTATTAGGCCTTAGACAGACCAAAAAACAACTCGGTTACCAGAAAATTTCGCGAATGCTCAATGAGCTATGTTTCAAAATTTTGAAAAAAAAAAACTAAAAATTTTTATTAGCCAATTTATTAATACCTTTAATTTTTTAAGGTGCACAACTACAGTAAAATAAAACCATAAATAAAAGTAAATTTATGGCAACAGCTGATTTTTCAAATCAATTAAAAAAATTCTTCAAACATTCGCAAGCCATACGCAGAAGTCTAAACGAAACAGTGCTGCCCCCTTGATTTAAAAATCGAAATAGCGGAAAACAGTGCTGCCTATTTATTTGTCAATTAGCATCTAAATAGCGCCTGCAGTAATATGATATGTTCTGTTAATTAAAAATTAATGTACAGCGAGTTATTTTTCTGGCCTTAAAAAAATGCAAAAAATTTTACAAAAAATAACTTTGATAAAAGAAAATGGCCGAAGGGTCAACCAATTACTTTCCGCCGAGCACAGAAATTGAAAGAATTTCGCAAATTAGAAGCTTATTAATCCGTTGTTTGCAAAGTAAAACGCTAGTTAAGTTTTTTTTTTAGTTTACTCGATGAGGAAATACATTTACCATCCTTAGCTCTTTTTTTACGCATGCAAATCTAAAAAAATAAACTATAGATATTTTTTCTAAAGCTTATTAGCTTTTAAAAGTATTTGCAATAGTTTTAAAGTTTTATTATAAAAATTAGTTTTTTTTTCCAATAATATTTTGAAAAAATATTAATCGAATTTAGTCGATGAGGAAATCCATTCTCTGAATCTTTTTTTTTTTATCCTTTCAAATCAATATAAAAAAATTCTTTACGAATTCAAAAGGCGCCCAAACGAAACACTGTTGCCCCTTGATTTAAAATACAAAATAGCGCGAAACAGTGCTGCCCATTTATATGGCAATTGATATCTAGATGGCGCCAGAAGTAATATGATATGTTCTGTTAATTGAAAATTAATGTACAGCATTGATAAACGAAAAGAATTTGGCTGAAGGGCCATCCAATTATTTTAGAACTAACCCAGAAATTGAAAGAACTTTGCAAAATAAAACTTATTGTTCCGTTGTGTGCAAAATAAATCACAAGTTGCTCTTTATAAGGAACTTGTAAGGAACTACTAACAAATATCTGATTTTCGTATTAACTTTTTGTTTTTACTGCTGGCGCCATCTAGTTGTCAGTTTTCAAAAATGGGCAGCGCTTTTCGCTATGCTATGCTGCTTTTTAATCAGTATAAAACTGTGGCAGCATCCTAACAATAGTATTCAGCTAAGTGTAGTGTGACCGTTCTTGTAACGATGCGTTTTTGTTGGCTGCGTATTGGATTTAAAAAGTTTCTAAACTTTCCTTTCAAGTAAAAATATCGTAAGCCCCACTTTATTTTGACTCGATTTAAAGCAGCATAGTTACTAAAATTAAATTATTTTGCGTCCAGGCGAAATTCCTGAAACAATGTTTTCACATAGCCCCCAGAACTTCCCAAGCAATTTCAATAAATCTTATTTTTTGGGGTTTAAATAAGATAGCTCTTGGCTACTTTATTTGTATTAGTGTTTATAAGTCGCAAAATTCGATGCTATATCAATAATAAAATCTACTAAATTAAAGAAGAAAGCTATATCTAGCGCATATACCCCAACTTCTTTAAAAATACATAGTCCTAACTCAAAAAGCAGCTGATTCGGATTCGATTTATTTTATCGTCCCGATCGATTTGGTACATTTTTGAACATCATTAAGCAACAAAGAGTAATATAATATAGTAATATATATATAATCGCAGAGATTCAGACCATGTTTGATATATGATTATTCGGTCGCTTAATTCGAATAGTCGATTTTCTGAAATCAGACTATTTTTAATATAGCGCTTAATCCGAATAATTTTAAAATTACCCGCTTCATTGTAAATTTTAGGGTTATGATGAGCTGGCATTTTTGAGATCTTGGATTCGAATTAAGTGCCCCATTAAACATAGTGTAATTTTCGAAAATCTATTTTTTTTTTTTTTGGTTTTTCTGAGCCTTGTAATCTTTGGTCATTGAGTGCTTCAGAGCGATACATTTTTGTTTGATTCAGACCATGTTTCAGACATGATTATTCGCGCGCTTAATTCGAATAGTCGATTTTCTGAAATCAGACTGTTTTAAAAGGGGCACTTAGTCCAATTACAAGATGCAAGAAACGCCAACTGGCAACCCTGGCCTGACATAATTTTAGAATTTCCCACTTTATGGTATATTTTAAGGTTATATCTGAACACTAACGAGCTGGCATTAGATCTTGGATTCCAGTTAAATGTCCCATTAGACTTGATCTAATTTCCGAAAATCGACTTTTTGTTTGGTTATTCGGAGCCTTGTAATCTTTTGTCATTGAGTGCTTTAGAGCGATAAATTTTTTTTTTTTGTTCCAAAAATTTTTTATTTATGTTTTTCGACTCTTTTTGGTGTAGAAGGGCTAAAATAAATTCGTTTAGTTGCTATTGAGAGTCTAAACGAACCGAAACTAACAGAGTTTTCTGAAATAACCGAAATAAAATGAAAAGTAACCAAAAAAATATATATTTTATCAAATTTTATTTATTTCCACAACTGTATGTGGTGCGAACTCTCAAAACAAAAGTTCTGCCTAAAGGATTAACTTTAAGAAACTCAAATTATTGGATAGCCATAGCATTGTACTTCATTTTGGTTTATGTACTGACAGTTGTCCTTACATTTTATTAACGGAAACTAGATCCAAAGTCTTTAATTTTATTTTTAAAACAAAATTAATTCTTAAATACAAAGAATTTCTATCCAGAACAATAGACGCCTTCAGGCTGAGTTCTTATGCAAATGATCTCACCCTTTGGGCAGAACTTTCACTTTGAGAAACATATATACGTTAATAATACATATATAATTTTTATGTTTAATGAACATTTTTTTCTATATATATTTCGAATAATTTTTATTATGACTTCTTTAGCACAATGAGTGAGAACTAAATAAGCTGGTTATGTTTGAGTATATAAGAAAAGGGAATAATGAGTAACTATGGTAACCAATGGGAACCAAGAGAATGTAAGGATTGCATTTAGAAAAATAAAGAGAAAGCAAGAAATGTAGTGAAGAAGAAGAAAAACAAAAGCAATGTAGTTTAAGCGATTTGTTTTGCATTATACTAAACTGAAAGGAATGCAGGACAATGATAGAAATGAGTTAGTTAATGAATGTTAGCAGAGGTCCAGAGAGATTAAGAGAAAGGAGAAAGAGTTGGGAGGGAATATGCGGAGGCGGGAGGAGCGTAGGAAGAGAGCAGAGCATAGCTATTGTAGTGTGCAGAAGCACCGAGTTGTAATTATTTTTGTGATAAAATCCGAAGCGCAATTTTTTTCCAACTGTATGGTAAGTCTAAGTGAAAGTGGGTGAAATGTGGTGGAATGTGGTGGAATGTGGTGGAATGTGGAACAGAAGAAGAAGAAGAAGAGAGCACAGCACAATGTGTGTAAATAGTTAGAGAGAGGCGGCTGGTTGGGAGATGATGACTGGTTAGGTATGTTTTATATAAGGCAGGATGCCAGCCATGTACTGAAGGTGCTACGAACAAAGACGTAATTGAAAATGTGATACAGTTTTTCCTTAAACCTATGTATGTATTTATTGAACGGAGTGCGATGAGTATGATGAAGAGTATATAGTAAGCTGATGATACTGAGATGAGACTGGATCTTGGCTATGTTTATGCTTTAGCAGCTAGTAGAAGAAGAAGGCACTGGATAGATGAGGTTGAAGAAGATGGAGATGAAGAAAGTTATGGCAAAGTTAGTTATGCGAATGTTACACAATACTGGTTTCTTTTGAGTCCAAAAAAATGTTTCAATTTTTATGTTTGTTTTAACTATTAATATTATATTTGGCTTTTTTGTTGTTTATAATAGCAACAATAATATAATATAAAAACTAAATGACTTCAAAATAAAATACAAAATAAACCAACAGTAAAAATAAAAAGAGAGCAACATTAAGAAGCAGAGGCAAAGAACAGAAAACACAAAACAAAAACGAAGTAAGATGACAAGCGTAAATTGTAAAAATTTTACACTTTAGGAAAATCTCTAAATTGTAAGCTTTCGGTGTTATTAAGCGATATAAAAACAACAAACAAAACCAAAAAATTATAAAACAAAATTAGCAAAAACAAAAAATTATATATATATTTCGATATTTAATATTTAATTCGAAACAAAACACAAAAAAAATTTCAAAAAAAAATTAAGCAACTTTTGAGCAAAATCTCGGTGTTTTAAAATTAAGCGCATGAAAAATTAATAAATACACACACACACACACACAACTCTAACATAAAATAATAATAATAATATTTTAAGCAACCGACGTAAACCAAAAACAAAAACCTCTTTCACTTTCGTGTCTTTGACTTAAAAGCAAAACGCAAAAAAAAAAAAAACAACAAAAAAATATTAAGCATATTTTTAAAAATGTAATTTAGCACAAAAAAGCAAGAACAAAAACAAAAGCATTGAATTAAAAAATTAATATACTTATACATAAATGAAAACACATTTTTTAAAATTCGAAACTACCAAAATTATTGATGTGTATTTAATATGTATAATAACAAAAACAAATAAAAACAAACAAAAAAAAAGAAAACCAAAAAAAAAAATCGATTCCAAAAACCAATCGAAACTAATTAAGCATATATTATTTATTTTAAAGTTTTTAACAACTTTGTTTTTAAAACACATTTTATTTAAACCGTTTTTAACAAGAAAAACTTTTACAAAACTACGAAATGCAATGCCTGCCAAAGAATTAATGTTTTTAATGCAAAAAATAAAAACATAAAACTTACATATAACAAAAAAAAAAAAAACCAAACAACAAAGAGTTCAATAAAGCCGTTCCAAAACTTGAAAATGACTTGTTTAGAGATTTTTGCGTTTCCCTATGTACGAAAAGTAAAAAACAAACACAAAAAAAAACAAAAAAATTAAAGAAAAGCAAAAATGCAAAACAAACCTGTAACAAAATTACAAGAAACACCAAAACAAACGTAAATTTTTTTGCAAATTAAACAAAACTACAAAAAAAACAAAAACAAAAAATGAAGAATTGAATAACTATTTGTCGTGTACAAGTAAAATTAATTTTATAGAACTAATAAAGTGAAATGTTTATTGGTCGAAAAGTTTAAGCGTTTTTCTTTTCAAATTTCCCTGGGTTATTGGGATGGTGGACTTAGCTTTAGGGTTCCTCATAAAGAGGTGGGGCACTGCGTCCAAAAGATCTTTTGTGCCATACCCATAAATTACGGCAAAAGACTATCTGCTTTCCGCATGAATAGCAGTAGGTCTTTTGTTGGTATTGACCTAATATGCAAGGGACCAATCCGTTCATTCCCATGTGATACGCTCTGTACCATACCAGCGTTGGGCAGTCACAGTTAATACGAGAAGCATTCAATAAGTAAGTTTCCCTAATTTTAAAATGAAGTGCAAAACAATTTTTAGGTTACAAAATTAATATTTATTAATTATTTGACTCACAAACTATTTTTCTACATAGTCACCTTCGACTTGAATACATTTTTCGTATCTGTTATAGAGTTTATGCAAACCATCTTTAAAAAAAGCCATAATTTGACAGATGTTTGGACTTCTTCGTTTGACACAAAATGCTGCCCACCTAAGCTTTCTTTCAATTTTGGAAAAAGAAAAAAGTCACTTGGTGCGAGATCTGGAGAGTAGGGTGGGTGATCGAAAATTTCCCACTTGAATTTTTCCAATAAAGTTCTCGTTTTTTGAGCAGAATGAGGCTGTGCATTATCATGAAAGAGTACGATTTTTTTGGATAATTTTCCTGGACGTTTTCGTCTGATGGCATATTTAAGCTTATTTAAAACTTCGCAGTAACGATCCTCATTGATTGTTGTACCAGGTTCCAAAAAATCAACCAACAAAACACCTAACTCGTCCCAAAAAACTGTGGCCATGATTTTTCCAGCAGAACGTTGAATTTTTGCTTTTTTTGGAACAATTTCTTCTGGTTTCTTCCAAACCATGCTTTGACGCTTTGTGTCGGGATTCGTATGATGACACCACGTTTCATCACCCGTCACAATGCGTGAGTAGAGACTATCGCCTTCTTTCTTAACCATTTCAAAAAATTTTTGAGCAGGGACTATTCGTTGATGTTTATGGTTTTCGGTAAGCAGGCGTGGGATCCATCTTGCGCAAACTTTGCTGTAACCAAGCTTATCCTTCAAAATTGAAAAGATTGAAGTTCGGCCAATTTCAATATCAGGAGGAATCAATTCGAGAATATCATCGATGGTCAGCCGTCTGTCCTCTTCAATAATTTTTTGAACAGCTTCAATAGCTCTGTCCGTAGTGGCTGTTTTTGGACGTCCTGCACGCTGTTCATCATGAGCTTCTGAACGTCCCGCGATAAAATCAGCGCGCCATCTTCGCACCTTTTGCACACTCATACAATTCTCACCATAAATTTCCACTAGTTCACTGTGAATTTTGTTACTACTCTGTCCTTTTGAAGTTAAAAAACGAATAACTGCACGCAATTCACAATTGGACACGTTTTGCAATGGTAGCTCCATGGTTGTTGTGTTTATACTGCTGAAAAAACTATTTTCGGTCACCAATACCAGTGCCGCTCTTATCGATAGACTCAACACTGATGTTGTGTTCAGTGCGAGGCCGCTAGATGGTGCACAAGAGAAACGCCAGACCAAGGAAACTTACTTTTTGAATACCCCTCGTATGTCTGGTGGTTTCATCGTCTTCAAGACAGAGTCTGCACTTTGAAGAGTGCGATAGGTCAATTTTCTGGAGATTGTATCTAACAGTGTGATTGCCAGGTGAGTATGCTACCAGGAGTTTTAAGTCCGCTCTGCCAAGACCTTTTGTCTTGATCATATCCAGAGGTTTGGCAGGCACTTTTGCTTCACGAAGCCCCGGTAAGGAGAACCAGTATCTCCTATGTTTTCCTGCAGCCCATTTGTTCATCATGGTCTTGACTGTGGACCAACCAATACCACAGAACGACGCAGGAGATGAAGTCAGGGTGGAGGAACACTGTCGTGCTAGATCGTCAGCAATCGTTTTACCATCTACTCCTGAGAGTCCACGTACCCAACATAGCACTACTTTGTTCTGGGAGGATAGGGTTTGGAGGTCATTATGGCATTCTTTAACCATCCTAGAGGATATGCTCCAGGATTATAATGCCCTTAAAGCAGCATGGCTATCTAAGTAACTACATATGTTTGCTCCCTTAGTTCCCTTGTAATGAAAACTAAGGGCGCAGATCTCTATGGCATGAATCTCTGCCTGAAAGACGCTGGGCCAGATGCCCATTGCAGTAGAGATTCTGGTGTTGGATCAAACGACAGGACGTCGCTTGCTACTACAAAAAATAAACAGCTTCTCTATATAATTTTCAGCTTTATATTTAAAATGGTGGCGATAATATGACATCACCCAAATATATCTATGAACCTTGCCAAAATACTCCTAGGTATGATCTAGTAATTGCAGGGTGACGCAACGCATAGCTTTTTGAGTCTATCCGAAAATAAGACTACAAATTCAATTTTTATATGGTAACTATAGAGAACAGTATACCAATTTTGACCAAATTTCACACAAATGTGAGGACTTCTACAAAACACATAAATACTTACAAGTAACCCGCCTACAACGCGGGTTTCTATAACGCGATTCCCAAAATGCGGAAATTTTCTTACAACGCTATTCCTACAATGCGATTTTTACAAACTGGACAACCAAAGATAATGGAGAAAATGGAACAATCGCTAACGGTGTGGATAGAAGATATGAAGAAAAAATTATTGCCTTTAGATGGGAATGTAATTAAACATAAAGTACTAAAAATATTTAATTATTTAAAGGAAATAGGACAATCGTCAATCGATGAAGACAGCTATCAATTTGTAGCTAGTCATGGATGATTTCAAAAATGACATGCACTTCACAATTTAAAAATATAGGGCGAAAGTGCATCCGCAGTAAAATATCCAGCAGAGCTCGGAAAAATAATAAAAGATCATAAATTTTTACCAGAACAAGCGTTGAACGCTGAGGAGACGGGTTTGTGGTGGAAAAAATGCCTTCAAGAAATTTTGTTTCGAAATATGAAAAAACAGCTCCTGACTTAAAGGTTTCTAAAGATCGAATAAAGTTATTACACAGTACTACAAAATCAAAAAAAATCAAAACACTTTTGAAGTTACCTAGTGTACGTTGTAGGTCTTGACGAGTAGATCACGATAATGTGTTTCAAAATTGTCTAACACCCCGAAATTCTCAAGTTATTGCTTAAAAGCCGTTTTTCATGTGCTGCGATCAATCATAACGTCGTCATTTTTCAACCAATTTTCGATTCCTTAACGATTTTGGAAAGCATAAGATTCAAGCTTAAAGATGATGTACATTTGTCTATACTTCATACAAAACAACTACGATATTTCTTAAAAGTTATCTAAGACTTACACTTTTTTTCTCGTTTTCACACTTTGACGTCTTTATACCCTGTACGTATGGTGCCAAGGGTATATTAAGTTTGTGCAAGCCGAAAATGTATGTAACATATAGAAGGAGACGTCGGAGACACCCCAAAGTTACCCAAAATATGATCAGAGTGAAAAGAAGACGTCGATATACCCATGTCCGACTGTCCGTCTGTCCGTCCGTCCGTGTGAACGGCTAGATCTCAGAGATGGTAAGAGCTAGAGTTACCAAACTTTCACATTAGATCCCATATTAATCCATAGGAGGCAAGTTTATTTTATTTTTTTGATATCGGGGATAAGTTATATAGCTCCCTTTGGGGTGTTTGAGACGACCTCGACAAAAAAAATGCGTTTTAGATGTATAATTCGTTTGTTTATGAAGATATCGTAACCAGTTTTTTATAGATCCCAATCACTGTACCAAATTTGATCGAAATCGGTTGACTATATCATATAGCTCCCATAGGACCGATCGGCCAAAATAACTTTTTTAAAGAAAAATTCGCTATATTTTGTTTTTTAATAAAGATATCGTAACTAGATTTGGCATTTGGAAATTTTTTAGAGCATTTAAGTAATGTGCCAAATTTTAACAAAATCGGTTGACTATATCATATAGCTCACATAGGGCTGATCTTCCAAAAAATCGATTTTTTAACAAAATTAGTTGTGTTTCGTTTGTTTGTTAAGATATTGGGACCAAATTTGATATTCGTGAGTTTTTTATAGTTCCTAAGCACTGTACTAAATTTAATCCAAATCGGTTGACTATTATCATATAGCTCCAAGGTCCTATTGGACCCTATTGGATCCAAAAAAACTTTTTTTATACAAAATCCGATATGTTTCATTTGTTTGTAAAGATTTTTGAACTAAATTCAGCATTCAAATCTTTTTTAAGGTATTTAATCACTGTGTCACATTTTATTGAAATCGGTTGACTATATCATATAGCTCCCATAGGAACTAATGGTCAAAAAAAAAATTTTTTCCTTAAAAATTCTTCTGTTTTTGGTTTTTTGTGCAGGAACCGGATTTTATTGCAAGCTAGTGGAACAGGGTATCCCAAAGTCGTCCACGCCCGACTTTACGTATGCCATTTTTTTTTTTTTTTTGTAGTATAATATTTATATCTATAAGTACCATAAATTCCCAACTATTTTGATGTGGATTAATAGTCAAGCCAAAAAATCTATTACAAATGTGCAGATACCTTGATCATACTTTAGGCGAAATTGGTGGCCCTGACATCTCCTTCTGTTTGTTAATAATTTAATATGCTCTCTAAAATTTTAGCATACACTAAGTCAGGGCCGTAGCTAGGATCGTCACTCAGGGGCGCTCAGCACCCTTTCGCGTCAGAGTATTAAAAATTTCGAGCTGTTCAAATAACAAATAAAAAAAAAATATACCCACAACAACTATGCTTTGGGGGCGAGTAAGCTTATGCCGTTTAACTAGATTTATGCAAGCCCTGACCTTAAGTCCATCGAATGCCACTACGAGTAATAAAATTGAGTACTCCCTTGATCCTAATGACCTTTGCATGCTTATGGAAGAAGAGCAAACTATAGAATTACTAATATTGCTTATTCATTCAAAATCACGCCTAAAAAAGCTTTCTTTTCATGACGAGGAATAAAAAATATATATAAATTATTCGTAGCACCAGGTGTTAGTTAAATAAGTAATTATTAACAAAATAAACAAACACGACCGCCCCAAAACAACAATTTCCACAATTGCACAAAAGTTGAAAACTGCTTAATGCTTTTAAAGGGTATTTGCAGTATGTACTTGTGAATATTTTATCACAGGTAATTTCTATGTATACTATGTATATATTTCTATATAACCGATAACCGAGA